>JAZGTI010001910.1:0-39986 GCA_036877585.1 Botia kubotai | reverse complement strand
AAAAAAGCTGTATGCAAATAAATGTGAGTTGAAAATGTGAATATTTTTGTTATTGATTATAATAGGTTAATTCTATAACTCTAATAACTATTTAAAAATAAAAGCACAACTGTTGAAAATAAATGTTTACCCAGGTGTAGTTTTGATTCTTCTTCCTGTATTGCGTTTTGATTGGGAACCATAATTGAAAGTGAGTCCAAAACATTAGCTTAGATGTTTTGCTTAGAACATTAGCTTAGACGTTAGCTTTGAACATTCGCTTTGTACATTGTCAATTAGCATTGTTTATACATTTTATTCATTTGAATTCTCGTCCTTTTTTCCTCAAATTTTGTTTCTGCATTTTCTTTCATTTTTCAATTTCATTTCTTTATTGTTAAATATCTTTGGATATTTCTCATTTATACAGCTGCTTTGTAACAATGTGCCATCGTGAAAAGCACTATAGAAATAAAGTTGAACTTGAAAAACAACAAGGGAAATGAAAAAGTAAAGGGTTATTCTGGGAGACTAAGAGAGTGAGTACTGTGTGGCAACACAATCCCACATGATGAGTGTTGCGCTTATCACTGCTAATGAGCTGGTTGTGTGAGTGCGCGTAAGGGAAGTCAGCTTTGAGTTGCCAGAATCTTCCATGTATGATTATAAATTAATAAGTCAACATGTTGACAGTAGAAGTTTTCTGATTAATTGGTGCTGAAGTGTTAAACTCCTGGCTGAACTCTTGAGAACTGTTGAAATAGCTTTGAACTTCTCATGACCTCCTCTACGAGTAGCTTAAGTTTAGTTGTTCAGGATCTCTGAGGGCAGATGGGAATAGATACATACAGAGAGAATATTGGATAACTTGAGCACAACAACCAGTAAAATGTAATGCTGTAAAATGTGTGAACACAGTACATCATGACAATCTGTCTGTACAGGGATAAAAAATTGAGAACCGCCTTGACAGACTGTATATAAAAAAGAGACAATGCTGCACATACTGACAGAACACAGAAGCGCACAGATGTCCCAGAAAAGTTTTGCCACTAAATTAAATATATACCCCTAAGAAAAGCTCCATCTCTTATAATGGGAAGGTAAAGTCTGCTGGCAGCACAGAATACATATTGCCACAATATGACAGACAGCTGCTCTGTTCCAAAAACCTTGTGAACTGCCTACATAGGAAGGATTTTAAGGCAACGTGGGTGCTCTCCTGAGGCAAAGGCTGTTCTGAAAGATAAGCAGTATAATTATTTTGCCTCCTGAGATGCATAGTTTGTTACATTTTAATGTGTTAAGTTTTGTGAAAAGAAATTTTAAAAGTGATTTAAATAAATATTATTTATTTAAATAATTTAAATAATTCTGACCAGTCTTCAGTGTAATAAAATTGATTATCTAACTCAATAGTTTGTTGTATGTATTGTTATGCATATTAAAATATTGCACTGTTAGCAAACTGAAAATTGAAAGTGTGTTGTAAGTCGAGTCTTCCATTTAAAGCCCATTTATTTGTGTGGTGCTATCTGAGTTGTGCCATTTAAGCACCTCAGATCAGTCATGTATTAAGTACCATCTGGGTTATGAGGCTGTCTTTGAAGACAGCTGCCTGTGTAATGGGAGTTCGCTAACTAGGTTCTGAAATAGAGTTAGTGAGGAGTCTGTCTTTTCCCATTGCTCTAAACTTACAGTTTGATAATTATTACATTTACATTACGGCATTTGGCAGACGCTTTTATCCAAACCAACTTACATTGCATTATACTACACATTTGATCACTATACATTGAGTATGTGCAATCCCTGGGATCGAACCCATGACCTTGGCGTTGGTAACGCCATGCTCTAACCACTGAGCTACAGGAAAGCTATTACAAGAAACCCGAAGCACTTGCCGTCACCTACATCACTTCCGGGAAATTTGAAAAAAAAATTATTACAATTATTGGCCCACTAAGTCATTGATTGCTGCTTTGCAATATTTTTCTTTTATTTGTTAATATTGCTAGTTTACTATTTCGTAACGTACCGTACAATACAGCTACGATAATAATGTTCTGGCAAAAAATTGCAATTTTTTTCATCATGGAAATAAATAAAAAATCTGTGTACATTTAAATTTGAGGATAGTCTCAGGGAATCTAGCTAACAATAAAAACGAGTGTCAATGGTCAGGGAGGAACTGTGTGTGTAGATAAACACATTTACTAGGTCATGGAGCCAGTTCAAAGCCCTCAGGTTCTTCCAGTGCCAGACGAATCCTGTCTGGCCTCCCCACCACACTGTGAGCACATATGCTCAACATGTGATGATAAAGCTGACCTTCTGTAGCAAGTAGTGCGGTTACACTTAAAAAAATAAAATAGTGACATTATTTGTAAGATATGGTAACGAAAATGTGACCTCTGCATTTAACCCATCACTGGTAAGGAGTGAACACTCACTGCAAGTCGTAAACACACGCGCACACACACAGAGCAGTGTGCATCACATTACTGCACCTGGGGAGCAATGAGGGGTTAGGTGCCTTGCTCAAGAGCACTTCAGTTGTTACCCCCCAGGACTGGAGTCGAACCAGCAACCTTCTGATTATAAGTCCGACTCACTAACCAGTAGGCCACAACTGCATCCCTAACTGCACTTGTGTTACTTAATACTTATAAGTACTTTAAGAGAATACCTTTAGTTCACTGCATATCAGTTTATAGAGCTGTAGCTGACAGGCAGCATAGTGCTTACCTTTGCTGGAGTTGTACATGGACGGGCAGTCCTAGCTAGATGCAGTATGAAAATGAAAAGGAATGAAAAACACTTATTCTATATTTCAATAAAAGATGTGTTAGTATACTTAGTATAGGGGTTTAAATCTAGATCTAATATATAGTTAATGTTTTTCTTTTTTTGCTTTGTAATGACATCACCATGCTCTAGCTGTCCTCTCTTATTTACTTAGCCTGGGGGAGGCAGCCTTGGCAGCAGTTTCTATGGGTTTCCATTCAATTCATTGCATCTTATAATCTTTATTTTGGTTAGATAACCCTTCTCTGGTGCTTTTTCAGTCCTCCAGTCTTTGTCCTTCAACCCTCCACCAACTCCTTTTAAAGATGAAAAACACAATGTATGATTCACTTCTGGAGACTCTGTTATAGATGCACATACACTAACACACACACGTCTTTTAACTAGGTGTAAATTCAGTATTTGTATAAATGGCTGTGTTACATTAATAAAGTACACAATGCCCTATAACTTCATTTAAATGTAATGTGTAAGTTTGCAGCTGTCCCCCATCAAAGGTCTTGATCTTCTTGAATGTATAATTTGTTGTCATAATTTTGACCTTTAACCTCATCCCAATTTTTATGTGCAGTTTTATGTGCTTTCTGAGTTGAAGTCATAAATTATTGAAAAAGAAATTAAACTAAACACAACAATTTTTAGGTGTTTTATTCATGGAAGGAGTATGATTCTAGAGCCAGACTATATGTGCACTGCAGGTCCATATATAATATATGGTTTGCAAAACATGAAACCCTTATACCACAACCTATAACAGTACTATCAGTACAAAATACCAACAACCATTTAAATTTTTATCTGGAAATCTTGTCCTATATCCAAACCTTGTCAGTAAGCTGAATGTACAGTTATTTAACACACAGATGTGTTCACTCTTGAAATGTCTCCCAATAGTCAGATTCTCTATAGATAGAGAACACAAGTTAAGCCTCTTTGCTTGATTGACACCTGCAAATGATACCTAAAATCTGCCTGTGCTTTTATTACACACTTCAGCAGCTAGTTTTTTCCCCATTACTTACCCTTAAAGACACATGTTTTCATGTGATAAGGGCAACAAACATTCCCTAAGGTAATTTGACCAAAATTACATTCCCAACATAATATCTGTATTACCTTCATCTTTGCTAGCCATTCGACTGGGTCTGTCTATCTATACATGTCTTATATGAACCACTGGCCACCAATAAGACCCTGACCTCTGATTGGTGGAATCCATTTTCCAGATGTTATCTATCCAAATGACATCATGAAGGCAAGCATCCACCCTCAGGGTATCCAGACCGGCAAAGGTTGGTAATACAGACTTGTGATCCCACATTTCAGCTGCATATACCCGGCAGTATATGCATTTAAATTGACTATATACACACAAAAAGTGCAATTGAAAGTGACACCTACAACGTCAATACATAGACCACATCTTCAGGCCCTACAGAAATATGTGGTTTTATTATTGTGGTTGGAGGTTTTCTATGTAATCCAAACCTTCCATTTTCTTTTATCAGCGCTTGGCTTCTTAAATGTGAGCTGAAAGGCTAGGTTCAATGTTGGTGGGTTTGCAGGCAAATGAAAACAGATGTGTTCTTAAAAACATCTGGCATGGTGTGGATTAGTCCTTTGCTTTGGTTAGTTTAGGATGGCTTAAGCTTTGAAGTGCGTTGGTGTAACAAGGAATGGGCCCAAATCAATAGACTTCAAGGGAAGGTCTTGATCTTAACCTCACTTTTGTTCTGTTATCCGTAAATTCAATGCAATAACAGAACTGAGGCATACTGAAAAACTGCTTGTCATTTCTTAAAATATTATGTACGTACAAAAATAAAAAAAACTTGGGAAATCAGTTCTACCAAAGTGAGAGCAAATTTTGAATCATCCTGATTTGGAATGTTTTGGAACTGTATCTGGCCATAATCATTCCAAACAGTTCACATAGTATAAACCCTGTTGTATTTGGAATAGAATTGTTGCTCATGTGATTTTGCTTAAATATTATTTTTATGGCCTGGTTCCATCACTTCCGACTTCAGTGTCAAAAGTTTAGTTGTGATTTTTTTTGGGGGGAAAAAAAAAAACTTTTTTTTGAAAAGTCAGTCTGAATGGTTAAAACATTGACCAAGTACAATTATTAATATTACGAGCTCGGCTGTCAGTGACTGAGAAATAAATGGAGCTTCATGTCACTTGAGTGGGGAGGGGTTGAACAGGTCATCTCAGACTGTGTGGATGCTGTAAAGGTTAATGCAGGAATTCTAACAGCAGAACTAAACAATCTGTTTTTATACATACTATGTCATTATGTTGTGGAAGGCCAGCTGCACATCTGTTCGTTTGAGAGACAATTTTAGCCTTTTTGCCTGGGCTGCTATTTTTAATATTTTGTTTTACTGATTTGTAGTTTGTCCCCAGTAAGTTTTTTTTTTATTTTGCATGCAATCCATCTCAGCATACATCAATTCTTGTGCAGGGATTGTCTTGCCCGAGTCGGTGCTTTGTCTTGATTATATCTTATCTACCTTTCTGCACCACAAATTGATTTATGTCACTTTGCATTTACATAAGGTCTTGATATTTGCTATTGTATTTTCACACAATAGGCTTAAGTGTCTTTTGTATCAGAACTGCGCTTTCAACCTTGTGGCCTATGAAATTACCTGAATTATTCAAAGGCGCAGAATTACAAAATATTGTAATAAGCACCAAGGGTAAACAATGACAAGTGAATCCAGATTAACTGCTGTGGTTCTGTGATCAGGACAGGAAGAATGATTAAGAAGATGAACAAAACTGTGTAAGACACATTGGAGCTAAAGTGGGATTGTTTGATGGATAACCTTTATGGCTTAAGCCTCCTAAAGTTGAACTTAATACCCATTTAATTATATATTCTATTTCCATTTATGATTTTTTAGTCATAAATATCTTGCATCCTATGCTCTGAGTAAAAGTTGCATAAAAAAGTAAAAATTCATAATTAAAGCTATAACAGACAAAAAAAGTTTAGATAGTACTGCGGACGTGTCTATAATATATGTGGAAACTATAATATTTTTAACTATAACAGATCAAGTTTAAAATCAAGTTTTACGTCTGTGATTTTACTTAGTTCTTCTTTACTATAGTAAGCCTTACGTTAGGCTTAACCTAACGTTTTAGGGTGAAAACAAAAGTCTGTGTATTTGAGTATTAAATCCCATGCATGCTCTTGACATTTAATATTCGTTTCCGTGACTGTTCTTAATACTAATATCGCTCTTGAAAATAATTTTTGAACAGCTGCTTTTCATTGTGATCCGCGCCCTTTACCACGTCAGAAATGTATTATATAACTTATGCATTTGTGTTTGGACAGATAGAAATTACGTCGCAATATTTTCACTCCGCTGCGGGTTGTTATCACTAACCCTACATAATGACAGGCAAGTTCCCAACTTTGTCCCGTAGTGTCATAATCAGACAGCGGGGGCGTGGTCTCGACGTCACTCGGGCAGACTCGTACTACAGCATTAGTCTGGCTGGATGTCTGACTCAGCTACGCAGGTTGTTTGGGGATACATTTAAATCGCATATTATAACAGAGCAGACTGTAAAATGGTTTCTTATTCTGCTGCGTTTGGACTGCGTGCATCTTGTATTTTGGACGCTTTTGCTCAGTGCGAAATGAGGTAAGTTATAGTAGGCAGTATCACGCGAGTCGACTTTCTGCACGTTGTTCTCAACTTGGCACTGTCCCAGTCACGCGTTGTGAGTGAGAATGTATTTATCTGCGTTGGACTGAAAGACAGAGGTTATATTACCATACAGTAAGAAATTGCTCTGAGAAATTGTATCTGTAATCGCGATGATTTTGAATTTGTAATGTAAAAGTTGCTCTTATGACGCAAGGATTGTAATTTCAATATGCATTAATTAAAAATTTGTAAAACTAATTGTAAAATGAATGCTTTCAGGTTTTAAGGTCATTATCAAGGAGAAGACCAAGGCTCTGCTCTGTCATTTGATAAATAAACTGGCACTGTCCATGTTAATATTTCTTTGACCACACCTGCAGATGGACTAAAAGGGTACTTCAATAAATGCTTAATTTCTGTCTGTGGACTAGTGCCAACGCTGCAGAATTTCCCCACGTCCTGATTCCAGGTCACCGTGTCCCCAAATTTACGCTAGGACTGTCATGCACCCTCGCCCCTGTATTCATCCCTGGCTTCATGGGGCTGTCTCTGTTTCTGCAGTCTCTGATCCTGTTCTGTTTCCTGCCACAGAATTCCAGGACTGTTAAAAACCCCATGGTCTGATTTATTGGATTTGTACTTTTATTTGTGAATCAAATCTAAAACTACGCAATAACGGCCTCTGCCCAGCCTTTGGTAGTGGTGGAGTTTTAACCCTTGCAAGAAACTCAGCTGAATGTTAAGCTCTCAGGATTTAACTCAAGGACTTTCCAGCTGAGTTAGCACTCAGGATTTTACCCAAGGACTTACTGACCACATCCAGGTTTAAAATAAGCATAAAAATACAGAAAAACTCTTGTAGCTCATGTGAAGAGAAACCATGAGCTCTGACAGTTTCCAGTACAGTGCACTGTTTGAGTACAATCAAGAGAGGGGTGATGATATCTCCCTGCAGTCTGGAGATCTCCTCACAGTTGCTAAGACGGCTCTACTTACACCTGATTACAAGGAGGGTGATGAAAAGTGCCCGAAGGGCTGGCTACATGGCACCAATGAACGCACAAAAGAGAAAGGCAACTTTCCTGGCACCTTTGTGGAGTATGTTGGGGTTGTAAGGGTGGGCCTCCCCTCAGGGAAACCCTGGCCAAGACCTGTACCCCCAACACCTGTAGGGCCTCAGTCTCCAGGGGCCCCTGCCTCAGAGGGTGAGTGTTTTTGTATGTGTAATACAGCAGGTAACCTCCGTTGTTTAAAAGTGTTCACAGATGTTTTTATTTACTTTACATTTATATTATTTTAATATATATATATAATATAACATCATATATATTATATATGTAAGTATACATACTGAAAGTGTATCCATCACAGAGTAAAATATTACCACATCACTAAAGCATCTGTAATCTTATACCCTCAATCTTGAAAGCAAGATAGCTAATTATCTCCTCCCCACATTTGGATGAGGCAGCACAACCCTATAATAAAACGCTTCACTTAAAATTTGAGAACATTGTGTGCAAATCACAGAGCTGAAATAGGAACATTACTTCCCGTGCTGAATTTAAGGATCTATCAAGGGTTTGAATGTTTCTGAAAAGCAATAAAAATGCTTACATACATTCAGCATCAAAGAATGTATTTACAATGTTGTGTTAAGCTCTTTATGGGACCTGTTTTGCCCCTTGTTTGTGATCATGTTACAGTCTGCTTGTGGGGGTGTTCATATGCTAACTAGGTCAGACAGCCAACTCTGGTTGTTCCAACACTGCTGTTCTCTCCTTTATAGTCTAGGGTGCTTGTCTCTTTCACTGGGAGGTTTAGGTTGTTTTTTATGGTATTTGTGTTTTATTCTCTGTAGTTTTTTTTTAGTGGCTTGCTGAGTCCATTTTGTTTCAGCAGAGGTGCAGAGATAGTGATAAACAGCATAGCAAAGCCATTCAAAGCTCTTGGAGAGGCAAAAACATGCAGTTCTCTTGAATAATTGATTACTGTTGCATTGGGTGGCTGACAGTCAGCCAATCATTAGACTCATCCTATGCCAAGGGATCCTTATAGAACACTGGCAGAACACTTATTGCAATTGTAGGGAAATTTATGAGCCTTGCAAATTTAAAGTTTACTGGTCAGATGGGTCATTGTTTGGATGTGAAGGTTTTAAATCAAGAATTACAGTGAAAGCATTAGTCTTGGAACACTTTCTTGGAACACTAAATAGAGAGCGATTAGTTGGCCCTAGCAGTGTTTCTAGATGGATGACAGAGACCAAGAACCTGTTTCAATGAAGTATGTGTAAAGCCCAAAGTTTTTATACTATTACACCTGTGTAGCAGACTTAAAAATATATATATATATATATATATATCATCATCTATACATTTCAAACCGGCTTTTCCTTTTAACTGTGGTTTGAATTATTTTGGAAATTGGAATTTCATGGCCTATTTTCAGGCCAGTCTGTGAAATTTAGATCTTCTATTGATATTTTTCTATGCAAACTTACAGGACAGAGGTTATCAAACTTGAATATTTGCGTTCACATGTGTATGAATGGAAGTGAATGGAACACAAACTCTAGCTGATCTCCTCACTTGTAAGTTGCACTATTGCTGATGATAACTGTGAATGACCACACACAGTGTTTGGCCACAGCTATGTGAATGACTGAGTTGACCTTGGACTGCCATTGTGTTAGTCAGATATGTCTTTGACAAATGAGACAACCCAGCCAAGACCCACTTAAGATTTGCATTCTTGCTCTGTGAGAATAGTTGTAGAAATGTCCCTAAGATGAGGGCCAAAACCACAAAAGCAGAACAATCTTGAGTGTTTTTCCACTGACATCAGATCAGTGAGATCTGTACTCTCAGAAGTGTGCTTTACTAAACACTAATCGGCCCTTCCGGAACATTTAGTCTTTATTCATACTGTGCACAAATCTGATTTGGTTTTCGAGTCTGATCTCTAGGTCTGACTGTCCGCTGACTGTCTGTATTTTTGAAGTTATGACATCAGATTTGTGAGTTAAGACAGTGTGTTTTCTCTACATTGGTTGTTATAGTACCGATGTAAACATCAGCATGATACTTAGGATGGAAAACCAGTAATTTTATGTCTCCTCATATTTGTCATGACATCTCACTGCACTGTTTAACTTGCCAGGGGTCATGAGAGGACACAAGGGAACGAGGTATGTTACACATTCAGACATACATACATATTGCACACTTTGTATGATGATACATACATTATTGATGATACAAACATTATTTATTTGATTTTTAATATCTGTCTGATCAAAACCTTTGTATCAAGCCCAGTGTCACTAGGTTACCATTTACATAGTTTAATTCATTTAACCCATAACAAATAGTAATATGGTGTTGCCTATTTTGACCTTATATTGGCTTCAGAAAATCAGAGAATATACAGGTCCAAGATTCGCCATATAAGAGGACATGCAGCTGCTTTGTGCATTAGCCTAGTTTTATAAGGTCAGCAACCACCTCTTTCATTTTGTGCTTTTTTCCCTCTCAGCAGAGGCATCATTAGCATTTTAGGTTAGAGCAAATTTTCTGTAGTGTTACAGAAAGCAGTCTTACTAAGTTCCATTTCATCTGCTAACAACCGTATAGCATGTCTATCACACGTACAATTGGCTGTCAGGTGTTTGGCAGGCAAATCTTCTCTGCGGCGATGCCACGTTGCGTAGCTGGTTTCTCTTTGTCTCTGTCACTGAACGGTTAATAACCTGACATGTTCAAATGTAACACTGAGGCAATGTTCCACTTATTAGCTGCTCTCCAGCTTGTAAAAAGACTCTGTCAAATCCTGCAATTTTCACTTTCACCATTATCCTTTTTATTGACTCTGGGTCTAACTCCTTTGATCAGCGATGGCTCCCGTTTCTCAAAGGCCTCGTGCAGTCGTACGGTTGATGAGAGACAGCCACTAAAGCTACCATGCTCTGATTAAGCATGCAGTTATGTGCTAATAGGCGAGCCGGATAGCAGCCAAGTAAGATTATTGTGTCCAGAATTATGCTTCTGAAGACTCTTGTTGAGATCAATTTTTTAGTGGCAGCTCGACGAGCATGTTAAGCATTGTGGTCATATTTGTGGTTACGCTTAATGAGGACCAGAGCGAAGCTACTGCAGAGAGTGCCATCCTTTATAGATTATACTGAGTGTTGTTTTCAACATTTGAAACATCCTCAGCATTACCATATATAAGGGCTGTGGATATACAGTATCAAATGGTACCGTGAACTCCTCTGATATAAAAAGGAACTATCAGTCTTTTTCATTTTTATTTGCGAAAAACATACGTTGATTATTATAAACTAAATTTGACAGTTTTTAGTTCTTGCATTAACTATTTTAAATGTTGTTCGATCTAAATGATGGTTGTTCTAAATGAATTTATGGAAAATACATCCATTAATACATATTTTTAAAAGCACCAAAAGTCCCAGCCCTAAATGGATTTTGGATTTCTCTGACTAAGTTGCTCCCACACCCTCTTAAAAGAAATACTTTCACTTGCCTGCTTTACTGTTGAAAACCCTTATGTATAAGGTTTAGTGTTACAGGCTTCATTTATGGCCTTTGGCTACCACAGCTCTGCTTGATTTGCCCTTGTGTTAGTTCTTCATGTTCCCAAGTGACAGGGAGGTTCCGACTCAGCCAAGACTTTGGCAGAACACTCGTTGGCTTCCACGTTCCTCTGCTTCACTCCGTTCCACATTAGCTGCAAATGTGGTGGAGCAGTTTCAAATACGTAACCTTTTTAAAATCCGATTAGGACTTAGTAATTTTATAGCATCATGTCAGATTCCTTAATCGAATGGCCCCGCACAATCCAGGTGGATCTGGCCTATCAGCAGTGGCTATGATTCAAAAGCACAATAAAACTTAAAGACAGCTTTGAAATAAGCTGCACTGTGATGCCGTTGCAGATAATGGCTCGGCCTCCTATTCTGACAATTATGTCTTACTGCAGGTGAGGGTTTTATATTCCTACATAACAAAAGGCTGTTAGCTCTAAAACGGTAATAGCTATGCCGGTGTTAGGAAATATGGTTAATCCATGCGGTAGATGTTAGCAAGGATTTTGTGCTTATTCCCCCATATAAGTGCAGCTTTATTGTTTCAGGCAGAAAGACCCAGTGTTTTAAATGGAAATTTTATTTTAGATGAGCAGGGAAATTGAGGCCTTACAGCCATAGCCTAGAGAACAGGTGATAAAACCGTTGCTGTTCTTGAACAACAGTAAAGCATAGAGTTGAATAGTAATTTGGATGGTTAAAAAAGGAAAGGTATTTCAGTTTGAAAAGAACGTTTAGAATGTTCATGTTGGTGACCCCTGACGTTAATCTGGTGTCTGTAGAATATGCAGCAAAGCAATCATGAGGTCTTAAGGTCTTAAAACTACAAAAATAAGGAGTGTGTAAATGAAATAGTACATGAATTTTTTTCACCTCTTCGAACTTTTACTTTGATCAACTGGCAGTCCAGAATTTTCATTCAGAAACTCCTTCTAGCTTCGATTTTTTTTTGCCACAACTTGAAACGGGAAAGCACTGTTTTATTTATCATCTTGCAGTGTAGGTAGGCATCTCTTTTCATGCAGCTGTTTAGCATTAGGGCATTTTGTCCCATGGTGCATTTCTAAACTGACATTTGAAAGATTTCACTTTAAACACGACAACAAGGGCTGGTTGAAACCCTCTCAATCATAAACCATGTCATCTCTTCAGTCCCCCTCAACAGCATGCCAAGAGGACAAAAAGCCTTATTCTCTGTCCTTCTTGTTTTCCATAAAGCTCGGGGGTGATAATAAACACTGCTTTCACTTGGGGCAAAGTTGCACCATAAATCTGTTTCTGTCCTTATTTCTAGGCAGTGGCTCAGGGTTGGACTGTGGTTTCTTGAAATCGGAGAGAGAGAGAAAAGCGCAAACCAGCTAAAACTGCTTTTCAATATTACACTTTCTCCGGCTATTTATGAGCACCCATAAAGACTCATGCCTTTTATGTGCTTATTTTATGTCCCCTTCATCTATGCATTTTAAATGGAACCCGAAAGGCTCTCGATAAATGTCTCCAGTGTAATTTATCCAATGTAATACCCAAGGATATAAAATGCACCAGAGTAAAATGATTGGTGTGCTTCTTTCTATAAACAAGCATTTTTGAGCCTTCTTCGTTTTGCAAGTGTTCTGCATTTACTCTGTTTCTTTGTTCCTTATTTGTTTTTTATGTATCTGTGTTTATAGATACAGAACTCTGTATCTGTATATATAGATATAGAACTAAACTTCTAAAGTGTCAAAAAAGTTTAATCCTTCATATGTGCCAAAACAATTATAGAAATTCACATCCACACCCATCTTTTATTAGCGACTTTTATTAGCTGTTCTTTCACAGTTTATTTCTTTCACATTTTCTTTCACTAGTGTTTTGCAGTGAGTCAGAGGATGGTGTGGGTAATCCTGGCCATTCTTGAAAATGCCACAGATGTTTCAACAGAGAGAGAGAAAGAGAATTTAAGGTTTATCTTGGTTTAAGTGTTCCTGTCCTCTGAAGCTTTTTCTGCTTTCCACATTTCTTGCACTGAATGCTCTTATTATGTTGGCATTTTAAGACCCAGAGGAAGAGACAGCAAATGTTGTACAGTGGGTAAAGTGCTTTTGCATGTGTGTATGAAAGTGAGGGGGGGTAAATACCCACTATTACCCAGCATGCCAACTGTTAGTAGAGGGCAGGAGAATAGAGCCCCTGTTTGGTTTGCAATCAAGGGGTTTAAATTATATAACCGTGGTTGATGTGACATGCTTTTGCATGTGTCCTGGGTGTCACACATACATTTACATAAACATGCCTGTGGTGTTTTTTCATTCACACATGGATTAAATTAAGAAAGTTTACTATATACGGCCAAATACCCCAGCACGTATTTTGATTCATGTAACACGGTTAGCTGTATTGAAATAGACTTCATTTTGGAGAAATGGGTTACATGTGATGTGACAAATTGGTTTGGACACCTTTGTGCAGTAGCTGCCTTTATTCAGCCAGAAAGAAAAAATAACATCTACGAAGGACTTCTGAAGGTCAAGCAGTGAGCTCAGCCTTTTACTTTTTTCCTAAAATAAAACTTGGAGTTTCAAGTTCATGGATAAGTTCACAACAATATTGCAACCTTTTCTGCTGTTTTAAATCCTATTGTATCATTTAAAAAGACAAATCTCTAGGGAAAGAGCAACAGAACAGAATCGCTAATACTAGCCAGAACATTTTGCCATTTTAGTGCAGTTGACAATTGTGAATTTATGTTTTCTGTTTATAAATGCAATACGTTTTGGTCACTGTGTAAAGATTTTTTACAATAAACAAAAAGTATTACCTATTTTCCTGGAAATAAGTGGATGGCATCGATGAAGCTGTCAGTTCTCTTCAGTTCTCTTGTTTTTCTGAGGAATAATAAACTGAAATTAAGGGATTCTTGGTAGCTGTCCTTGCAAACACATCAAAAGTTCTTTAAACAAGCTCATAGTTTGCCAGAGACAGCAGCTTGCCAACCTTCCCTCAAGTTAAATAGCTGCTCTCCATCCCTTACCTTCTGTTGTCTTTCATCTTCACTGGAAACTTGCAGAGTCTCTGAAGGAGACAGCACTCCAAAGAAATTAATGATGCATCAGTAAATATGACCCAGGGAGCCATGTTGACACAGGTGCTGCTCTTTTACCTTGGCTCCGTGTTTCAATTTGCTCTTCTTTTACTAGTAGCAAGTTTGTTTAAAGTCTTCCTACACAACCTTCAAAACGTTTATATTGGCACATGGAAAAAGCTTGACATATTTGAAGGTAGGAGATTCAGAGCTTTCAGTTCCAAACTCTCCAAAACATAGAAGGTATTTGATTTGCTCAAACAACACCAGGGCAAGCTGCTTTAGCCTTTTTTAAACAAAGTTGTTTGCTAAGGCAGCTTAGGTTAAGCAAATGGCTGCACTAAAGAACAGCCCCATTTTTTTACTAAACACAGGGAATTCAGACGCTGAAGCATCATTTGTATTTGGTGGTTTCTGCTCTGTATAGATCCCATTCTGATTTTTAATTGGATAAGCTTTATTTGAAGCAGTAAAATGCGGATAAACACACATATTTGACCACACGTTCTGTTAATGTTTCTACTTTGCATGGTAACTATAAACAGCCAACAGTAATGATAATAAACTGTATTATGTTGTGGAACTATTGGAACATTGTGTTTTCCTTGTTATGGTTGACTGCAAATTAGTTTAAGCAGGAAGAGCACTTTGAATTTTCATTTTTTTTAATATACTCATAATTCTTTGCTTGAGAACCTAAACATGTCAGAAGTGTTTTGCTTGAGAAAAAATCTCAGAGGGTCTGTATGATCTCAGAGGCACAAGCTGAGTCAAATACATAAATAAATTTTAACCTTGAGGACAGAAGGACTGGAGGTCAGGCATTAATGACACACCCTCTGTCTTCCTTTACATTCATGGCAACTGTCTCTTCGTCTGTATTTGTATTTATTCTTAAATGGTTTATCGCCAACAGACTTCCTTCAGGCTAATGTGTTCTAATCTCAGAGGACTATTGTCCTGTCAGGTGAATGTCACCATTTTTTGTGGATTATTGTATTTAATTAATGTGTACAACTGCAGAGAGAGTTCAGGCTCATTACCATCAACTGAAATGGATTCCCTGTTTGGCTGCTTGTTTAATACTTCCTATACAGTGAGCAAAACATTTACTGCTTGACTTACAGGGAGTGTTGACACTGGTGTTGTGTCTTCACTATGACATGTCAGCTTTTTGTTGACAGCAATGGTGTGAATGTGATGGAACTACCAGTTTTTCATAACAATGAGAGGGTAGTGTTTGAGAAACCCAACTGTGAAACGCTATTTAATGATGCGGTGAGGAAATTACACAATTTTCTTCTTTTAATAATACTGTGTCCAAATCAATAGTTTTGCCATTTTCGTGGGACTTTTCATGTTGTTTTCTGTGGTCATTAATTGAAGTGGCTGTTCTTTATTGGTTTATGGCACTAGGGTTGAGATGATCTCAAGTGAGCCCCTGTGGTCTTGACAGTATATTGCAAAGCACTTAATGATTTCAGAGTCTGTCCAGCTACAAAGGTTATTGGTAGTGTTTATGTAGCCAAGAATCAGACATTAGCTCATTTTTTATTTGTCTACACCCTTCCACTTATTGGTTGGAACTGTGTTAGACTTCTGAAGAGTTTGCCCCCTAATCCCCGAGAGGAGTATGGCTCCATTTCCCCTTTCCTCCTTTTCTGTCTGAATTCTGAAACTTCTCAGCTCCATTCACACTTGTACTGTCGAGTAAATGTGGATTTAATTTTTAGATTTTCCCTGTTTGACATTTTATGATAATCTAAATGAAGGTGCAGAGGGAGGGGCACTAATCCAAAGTCACACATTTGCTGTCTGTGAAACTACTCCAGTAATTGTCCTCCAAAGTCTGCTGCTGTTGTACTGCCTGTGCGACAATAGCCTGTGATACATTTTCTCTGTGGACTCTGTAGGTCTATTTAAATTATTATACTCAGAAAGGAACAAAAGTTCACAGCAGTCGTCTCCCCGAAGATTATTCCCTGTTGACAAGAACCAGGGCTGAAAAGACCTTTATTTCATTTGCTCTTTTCATCTTTGGGATCATAAAATACATTTTGTGGGTTTGTTTTTGAGGGGTGTCTTTAACAGCAGTTGTATTTGGCCTGAGATAAAAGCTCTGAAGTCCAAACAAGTACATCAAGTCACACGTTTAGTGGAAAGGAAGATAGAATTTGTGGTATTTGTGAGTCAGTCATGTTTAGTGTTCATTATAGTTTACATTCTTCTTCTCTGGTCAGTCAAAGACTGTTAGTGGAATTTTGGGATTGGTATGGACACTTAAAACTTAGTATTATTTTTGAACAAGGGAATTTCTGGGATGGGATGAATATTGGCTACGTGAAGATGCTTTGCCTAGATTTGTTTGGAACAGAGTGTTTTATGTTGATGATTGTTGTCAATGGTAGTTGCCATGGTGATGATGGAATGTTCTCAGTACACTGAGGCACACTTGTGGCTTGTGTGAATGGATAGTTTGGGCCAGTATGGACCACATCATTGTGGGCTATGCTTAGTTCTGGCTCTGCCTTGGCTGTACTTTGGCCTCTCATTGGCCTGGGGACACACAACAGATCAGAGCCAGGCCACTGTATTGGTCATACCTCTCATTGAGGGGAAACTCCCTACTCAGAGTGGTATGACCTCTGCAAGCCTTTTCAACCCGAAAGTGTGGCCTGGCACACTTGCTTGTTTGGATGAAACAATACTAGCTGTTGCCATAGAATTTCAGGGACTGTTTTTATAAAGACATCACGCTTCAACAAAGTGCATCTGAGAATTGAAGTATGCTAAAGAACAATCAAGGAGAATTTAATAGAAAAAGCATTTGTTGTTTTTCCATTAGTTTGGTAGACCAGTCTTAACTAGTTTGTTTCTAGTTTGTTTCTTATTTGATTTATAGATGTGGCTATATAGTATAGAACAGCCCACAACCACAGTATTTATCTTCATCCAACCCTCCCTGCCTAAGAGGACATACTGATCTTTAAGTACGCCATAAAAGAGAGGGACGGCACTAGCAAAAACGTGCCACATGGGAGACGCCGCATACTCGCTTTTGTTTTCCCGGCTTTCTCCTTTTCAAGCAGAGCTATTGGACCAGGAGCCACTGATTACTGTCACAACACATTACCCAGCTCATGTGTCTCCTTCTCCAGGCCTCTTTACATTCCTCTCTTCCCCCACTCTCTATCTGATTTAATCATCTAGTTTCAGTTTCCTCCTGTAATCATTTATTGTTCTTGTTCTTGTACTCTCATCTTCTTTTTGCCAGAGTGACCGTTTCAATGTTGCTTTCAGTGCTTTGTTCTCCATAACAGGCTCATTAATGCTCTTAGGGGTATGTTCACTTTGTCGTTCGCTGGTCTATTTGATATCAGCTTGCCGAGCTGTGCGTTTGCCACAAAGGGTTTATTATGAAACAGCAGCAAGGGACATTACGTGACACTGGCTCCATGACATTGATGGGCTGTTTGTTTGCTTGCATGAATTATAACTGATGCTTGTGTGTTAATCATGAAAACTTTCTTTCTGACTGGACTTGACACTTCAACAGAGCAGAACAATGGATTATGTAGGGACAACAGACACAACATGAGTGTGAAGAGATAAGGCTTTAATAGTATCATGTCAGCACACTAAGCTTATTTGGGGTTTATTTGTTTCTGTCTTTCTTTCTTTCTTTCTTTCTCTCTCTCTCTCTCTCTCTGTCTCTGCCTCTTTCTTTCATGCATTAGCTTTCTTTTGTTTGTTTGTTCATTCAATTGTTTGTTTGTAGTTTGGTAGTTCATTCTTTCAGTCATTCTTGCTTTTTTTACTTTCTTCCCCGCTTCTATTATTTCAAAGCATTTGAAGTGGAGGAAATCATCGCTTTAGCTTGTGCATCCCAAAATAGATCTGCTGCACCACGGATGAAGATCAGACAGCATGCAGTTCCAGAGCCTTTCTACATTCCTCTGTGGGATGGTGTGAAGGTCTCTCTCTCGCTGATAGAAGTGGGGGCATGATGACGCGGGTGGTGGGGTAGAGAAATGTGATGGGAGGTGTGGGGGAGACAGGGGGAAAGGTTAGGGTTTTAGTTAAAATAGACTGAGTTAAAGTAGACTCAGGAGAGATAGCTTCCCCTTTATTATTGAAAGAGTAGATTTTGCTGCCGTATTAAAAAAAATGTGGCTAAATCTAAATTTAAGCTTAATTAAAGTCTATACTGTACTCGCTTTCAAAACGTAGTAGGAAATAAAATGCTTTTCTTTGCCAAGACATTTTTACATTTTCTACATTGATGGAGCCATTTTCTCAAGGACAGTTTGATTTGTTTGCAACCTCAGTTGTAACCACCTTTTTGAATTATGGTCTTATATTTTCTGACTCTTAAGAAATTATTTTAAAGGATTCTGCTGCTTTTAAAATCAGTTGTGCCCTCCAGCATGGTACTGCAGAGACAAAAAATGCCACCATGTTACTGAACACTGTTACACTGAAATAAATGTAATTCATTACACCATTCAGCATATACGTCACCCTGTAGGACATTGTTTTATGGTGAATGTGCTGCATTCAGCAGATAACTGCCATAAGCAAAACAAAAGTTGCTTCTTACATTGTTCCTGCTGTAGGTGGTTCACAGAGCCCATTTTCACAGCAAGAATCACGCTGCGGTTTGTTATTTTAATTGCCAATTATAGACTCCAAGCTGAAACAAAGAAAAGTGAAGAAACTGAGTATCTTTCCGCCTTTGTCTGCTGGTTACCCTCTTTTTCACCCACCCATTCCTAACCCTTCTACTGTTTCCCAGAGGACAGAAATCTCAACAGGATCCCCTCACTTAACTAAACTGTTACGTTTCCTGCCACACTCATCCATTCATCCACCCGTCTGTACTCTGAATAAAGATGTGTGTGTCACAGAAAGAATAAAGGTTCTCTTATCTTCACAGATGACAGTGAGTGTTGTTCTCAAAGTGTCTGGAAAACTCACCTATTAAATGAAGGCAAGCCTCAGGCCTGCTAGGTACGTTTTCTGCCGAACATGTTGCGTTTCTGTCATGCTTTTGCTCTTTTTTGCCTTCCATCACACTCCCAGCAGGATGTCTTGGTTTTTTGGGCTTTGAAGGTGTTGGATCTTCTAAGATGTCTATACTGTAAGGATTTGTCACTTTTAATGGATAGGATACAGTTCTAAAAATGGAAATCCTGCTTTCTGTATGTGGAATGGGTTAGATTCTCCTTAAGGGAGAAGATGAAAAGATACGTATGAAGTTTGACTGCACAGTTGCACACATACCGAAGGCTAATTCTCTCTTCATACCTGCCTGTATAAGGTGTGATTGACTTTCTTCTCTGGCTTTTCTCGTGAAGTGTTAGGTTTACACCAATGGTTCCTCAGCTGTGGTCTGTGGAGGAATCCAACTGATCTTTGATTTGTGATCTAATATCTAATATATTCTTAATGAATCATCTAAATGAAGAATGAAAATAACTGCAGCTGACAAAAAGTCACTAATTAACTCACTTAATAACAAGGTATGAACTGATTGTAATTTTTTGCTGGTGTTTTTGTTGTCTCTTTTCAGTACATAAAGCCAAAGATTAAATAATTAAAAAGATACCACAGTTCTCTTACTATAAGTGGGGGAAAGTGCAACGCTCAATATGAAAACAGCAAAACAAATCATTAAAAAACGGAAGATTTTTTTTGAGAATCATTGAGTTACATATATCCTACTGTTATATAGCCTAGGTATAGTTTCAAATAAGGCCCTTCCCTGTGGATTAAGGTGTATACTTTAAGTATATATTACACACATGCACAATTCCTTGTGTTAATACACTTTTGGCATGCACACTTTAAAAGCTCAACCTTAATATAATCTCACAGTGGCTGTTAAATCAATCCTCTTATTGCTGCTAGCATTATTGATACTCCTCTTTCACCTTTATGGATTCAGTATATAGTCCTTCAACATTCACGTTATATCACATTCAAAGACTCTTTATCGCCAACAAATATCATTTTGCTGCATTAGCCAAACTATAGGTTATATAACACAAATATGTTCAAATATGTTTGATAGCTTTTCCAGTCTGTCTACTTGCTTAAGTAACCTAATATAGTTGAACAGAATTTCCACCCCGTGAATTCTAAAGGCAGCTCTGCAGATCCAAAAACAGTGGTGATTTATCTTGCACTTAAATTTTTGTCCAATCACACGCTCTCTAGAATGAGAATGTCCTTCCCCCCCAACACCATCTTTAACCGACTAGCATGTAATGAAGTGCTGGTAAGTCTTGAGAGGCTTTATATGCTTATGGACCACCAACAGAGCTGTGAACCCAGTTATGCTGACTTGAGTCTTTAAATGTGTAGCGTGAAACCCGTGCACCTGCCCGTCAACCTCTCTGTGTAGTGCACTTGCCAGACATCACTCCATCTTCACTCTGTGTCCCCTCTGGCCTTAAACAAATCTCCTCATCCGCCATCCTTTCTTTCATGCTTTGATAAGCTCCACAGTTCAACAGCCTACAGTTTATCCCCAGGTAACTCCAGCACATGAATAAATGAATGTGAACTAAATGCACAGAGTCTCTATTAACCTTTACAAACAGCTGGACTGTGTCATAAACTGACAGAGTCCTATCAAGATGAAACGTCCCTTTTGGATTTAATATGTCTCCTCTGAGTTATAGTAAAGCCATGACATTTGTGAAGTTCATTATATTGCTTTAGTTCATTAATATCCTAAACACCTGCCAATCAAACATGGTGTTAGGAGATTTGCGGCTGTGCGTATGCGTGTGTTATTCTGGCCCATTATCAATCAAGCTATGTCTCTTTAGTGATATTCATCTTATTAGCGCTAATCCTCTTAAATACATCCAAACTGCTCCTCAAACTTGTCTGATAGGAGGAGAAAGAGATGTCCATCTTCTTTAGCACACCATTAATTATTTAAGACAAACTTAATGTAAGACAATAGAACTTAAGAATGGGTGTTTAATGTATTGCAACTAAACTTAAGCTAACTAAATTAGTAATAAAAGTTAGTAATAATAAATGTTTCCCTGCATGCTTTTTCATTCCTGACATTATTAATTGAGTTGTAGAGCTGCCATTGTTTGTTTTGTAAATGGGGAGAGAGGCAGATATAGAATTGACCAAACTAAATGTCAATTTAATCAGTTTGTTACTGTACTCTCACAGGACTCTGTGTGTTGAATGGATCTTTACTTTGTGTCAGAAGACTCGCATCAATATCTTTCATTAAGAGGGGATTTGAATATTGTTGATTCTGCATGTGCTTAAACAGATGTACACACATACACATGCAGAGTTACTGATGCTGGTTAATTGGTCACAATGAATCTACATTTTCAGAAAGTTTTCCAGTCAAAGTCACTTTGGAGCCAGAGTCAGTTCAGTCGACAGCCATCTCTGTAACTCACTGAGAAAGCCGTTTTCTATGTTAATAATAGACGTAAATAATAAAAAGTACAACTCCTACTTGGGAAAAGACCAAAAGATTGCATTACTAAATTATGTAACACATTTCATATTAGCAATGATATATGACAACAGTGGTGACATACGAATACAGCTTTTACAGCTGGAACTATGCTAAAATAAATACATTCCTCAGAAAGGCTCAGTTAATGTGCATTTACAATTACATTTACAATTGTCTTTCTCTTTTAGCAAACGGCCAACAAATATTGATGACTCATCCTGCACTGCACATATTTTTGTTTACTTTATATTTAAATCATGGGTCAAAGTTCAAAGAGGATAAGTCTTTCAATAAGTCCCACCCAAGTTTGATGTTTCAACAGGAAAGACATTGTTCATCATCTTTAAGTAACAATCCAGTGAAACCAGCATTACTGTTAATATTAAATAAGTAATCAATCCATTGGCTTCATGTAGAGAAGCTATTTAGTGTATACTATTGAAATACTTGTTTGAACATGTATTCTTCACAGCTGAAAAAGAACAATAGACCCAAATGTCCTTACTTCATAATAGTTAGGGTCAAAGATATTGCCAGCAGAATGCATGATATTATATTGAGAGAGATGGAGTGGAAAATCGCTTTTGTGCCTGCACATTTGTCCTGTGCGGAGTGATGAAGGTTCTGGTCTCATTTCAGAATTAGTTATGCATCATTTACAGAGCAGCATGATTAAGTAGTGTAACCGATCAGGACCCTTTTAGAATATGTTTAGCTTGCATGACGCTCGGCTGGAGATATGTAGCTTGCTGTGTCACACCACTGTAGTGTACATTCCTGTTTAGATCTGCAACAAACCTCCTGTTCTTTGTTTCTTTATGGTGGCAACTGGAGCAGGCTAGCAAAAAGAGAAAGCACTTGTAGGGTATGCGTTTCTTCTTTCTGATCACTGAAGGAGCAATGTCATCAGCTCTAAGCGGGCGGGCTATTAGTGGTCTGGCTTTAATTTATTTTGCACGCTCATAGCGTGAGACGGGGAGCTTAGCTGGCTCTTTGTCTCGAGATGATAAGTTTCTTAGCCATTAATACAGTCTGTGCCCCAGGTGCGTTCTCTGTTGCTGAGATTTTCCAGTGGTCACAGCTAAACACAAGAAAGCCCTCTGGCATAGATACCTGGGACTTAAGTAAGCGTAAAAGTTGAGCTGTCCTAGAATTATAATTGTCTTATAATTGCAGCTTCTATAACTTTTTTGTTAAGCAACAAGGAATAGTTAATAGTATAATAATAGTATGTAACTATACATAATATATATATATACAACTGCTCCATAATATATAACTATTATGAAATAGAAATTAAATAAGGAAAAATAATGTACTGACATAAAACTAGTCAGTATAACTTGAGACAATACCTTCTAAAGCATACAGTAATTAATGAGAGAGGCAGAGTGAAACTTTACCTCTTCAGCAAAACACTTAAATCTCATTTACATGTATTCCAATATGATACAACACACGTTGTAACACATTGCCACACATTATCAAAAAGCTCTCTGCCAATGTTGTGAATTTCAGGGCCGAAACTGTTTGTTTGTTCAAGTGGAATTTTATGCACAGAAAAAGTTTAGTTTAATTTAGTTTATTGTTTCGTAGAAGTGCCGCTAGTGGTAGAACTACTAGAAACTATGGTGTAATAATGTTGTGTTTTAAATAGTACTTAATCTTAGTAGGGTAGTAACAGTTGCTAGTACGTTTTTGTGCCGGCAGTCCTAGTCTGTTATCTCTTGTGATTATGTGTAAACTAGTATTTGGATCTTTGCACTGTGCACTTAATGGAATTTTGGGATGTGTACAGATAGTGCTGTTTGTACCCACACATCTACTCATTGAGTTTGTGACTTTCAAACCTGAAGCCCTTTAAATTGCCCTTGAAGGTGCCTCCAAGATAAAACATGCACTCACAAAACCATAAATAAGGGGAAGGTGGAGATAAATGAGTCAAATGACAGATGGAGAGTTGAGGAAATGATGTGATGAGGAGAGAGAAGGGAGGAGGTGTGAACAGGGAATGAGCCACTGAGGGACAGTTGTTGGATTGCTGCTGTCCAGCTTTCGGGGGCTGTTTTAATTGGCTTGTTTTTCTCCTTCTGGAAGCAGCCAGAGGTGTAATGTAAATCTATAGTTTGTAGCTCAGAAGGAACTTTGTCTCTGCATTTTTTGTAATTAATATTTTAAGATGCTCACATAATTATATAGTATTAGCCACTGGCTGATTTAATTAGCATTTTTTGTAATCACTTTGTATCTGTTGTGCAGCTTTGATTAGGTTATACATTAATGCATGTCTTGTGTGTATGCATATCTGGGTGATTTGTTCTAGGCTAGACCGTGGATAGCTCAACATAAATACTTCTAATAAAGTTCTCAAATAAGTATAAAATAAACTAATATAAACCCCAGTGTTAATGTTTGTATATTGCTGTGGTTTTGTGTGAGTTTTCCTGAGGATTCTGACGTCACTAAATGCTGGTCTGGCAGAGCCTCTCACATCACATGAATTATGAGCTTTGAGCCTGGGGCATTTGATTGACAGCCAGACAGTGGCAGGCAAACAGAGGGCAGTTCTCACCACTCTATAACTCACTCTCACATTCCCACACCCCAACCCCATAACATCAGAGTTCACACATCGTATTGTAGACTGACCTTCTGAGAGTTTTTCTGCTCCTTTGTACGCTGCAATGTCCTCTTTTAAAAGACCTGAACTAGAGGAGCAATATTTTGAAGGCACCTTTTGTCCTCTGGGAAGGTGTGTTATATATCATTGTTTTTTGTTTCAAGTATTTGTTGCCTTGTGTATACTATAGAATCTGTATGGAGTGTTTCCAGATGTACAGGAAAGAAAATAGAGGAATGGGATTTGAAAGTCACAAGAGAGAGTTTGAAGTCTCTATCTAAAGTTTCATTTACATATATGTTTCCAAATGTGCTTTTTTAAAGGAAATAGCACATTAAATCAGAATGTTTTGTCTTTTGGGGTGTATTTTTGGGTCAAATAGCGTCACAGATTAAATCAAGCTGATTTTGGCTTGTCACATGCAAAGTACTTTGTATTGTATTGTTTATTTAAAGAGTTTGGTGGAGCCAAGTCTAAGGACCACAGTATCACAGAAACTTGGGGTTGGGCTTTTTGGTTTAGCTAAGTATGTAACTATCTACTCATCATCCAGCAACCACCTTATGATGCCTTAGCAACCATCCAGAACACCCAAGCAACCACATACAGTATCAAGATAACCACTAAACCCCTTTGCAATTGTATAGAAATGCCCTGGCAACCATCCAGAACACACATCATGGCATCAAATTTCTGTGTACGTTCAAAGCCTGAATAATGAATAATAGTTTGGTGTTTCTATCCAGTAGGGCATTTGCTTTTATGTTATGTCTTTTTATTTTTATGCTTTTCATGTTATTGCACATGCCATATTTTTACATTTTGGATTTGTTTTAATGTTTGGAGCAATAACCATGAGTTTTATTGACATCAGTTAAATTCTGTTTCAGTAAAAGGAGACTGACTGCTGGTCTCATTAAAATCAGAGCATGTGTATACCTAATACTTGGTATGTGTTTGTGGATAAGGCTGTTTGAAAGGCATTGTGTGACTGATGTAGCTGTAATTGATCGGATAACCTGCAGCTTTAGTGCCATAGGTCATTTTCATTTTCCATGAAATCATAATTGACTTTTTGCAGTTTGACATTGCACTATTTAATGCTAGTTCTATTGAGAGTTTCAGAAATCTATTTCTCATGGCTTAAAATGGATTATGTTAAACTGAATATATGTATGCTTTGCATGTTTCCAATATCCATCATCTGTGTCATTTCTGAGTGTACGTTGACTCATGGCTTTGCTTGGCCCGGTATGGGAAGTCTGGAGTCATTAAATATTTGTCACACAAATAGACAATCATTTGCATTTTTTGAAATCGAAAAACTATGGCATGAAATGCACCATTATTAAAGGATTTGCATAGGTCACCCATGCCTGCAAGTAAACATCTTTAAAATAAGTGAGCTAACCTGAGACAGATGTCTGCCCTTGTTAGGTGCGTGTAGTTATGTGGAAATAGCATGTCTGTGAAAATGCAATGTATGCGATGGTAGTACTGTATGTATACCTATTTAATATGTATGTAAATAAGACGATCCCCCAAAAGTAGACGCATATATTACCCATTAGGGCTTTGGCACAAATAGAGATGCTGTCCCCTCGGGCATTTGATACTGGAAAATTCTGTGCATGTTCCTTCTGTGTTGTGTTTTCATATCAACAGTGTCTTTTTTTGTGCAATATGTAAATAAATTTACATGATAACATTTCCCGTTTTGTATCTACACATATTTATTTTACATTTCGCTGCTATAGTCGCCAAAACACATTTCCCTGGGTAATTGGACACACTTAAAGTCTTCCATGTTGTTGCATGCATAAACTCCACTCATCCTTGAAATTGTTCTGTCCTATCACTTTCTTTCAGCTTTATGTTTTTTTTCACAGCCTTTCCAACTCGTCTTGGAAATTGAAACATATACTGGACCTCCATCTTGGGGCCAAGTTGAACCCTAAACAGAGACTTGCAGTAAAAGCTGATGTGGCAGTGCCCATATTTTATCCTCAGTGTCATGACATCACCCTGACATCATCCTATTGGTGCATCTGTTTAATCCTGAGTAAACATACAAAGACTACATTTAAAGCCTATAAACAGGGCCACTGTCGATGGCAGGCCCACTAAGGTCATCTGTAGTGTATACAACAAGAAGGGGCGTGCCCATAGAAAATTTGTCTCAGGGCCCCATGAATTTTAACAATGATCTTAGCTATAAATTTAATGGATCTTGTTCTGTTTTATTTGAGTTTTGTTGTCCAGTTTTGTTGCTGTATTGCAGATGTAGGTGAAAGGTGTCGGGTACAATGCGTTTTCATTGTCAGTCAGGACCAAAGGGAGCTCACTGAATGAGTTTCAAGCAATGTGGGGTGTTTGTTTAAGGAAAAGTACTAAAGCACACTGGGAAATAATCCAAGCAAAGATCCTCAATGAGCCGAAGAGCACAGTTTTCCGTTACCTCATCCGCAGAGTTCCCGATCCACTGGAGGAGTGATGAGATGGCACGCACATAATCACACGCGAACACACGGTCGACACGCACTAATGAAATGACATTCAAAAGCACGACTGTAAACAAACAGATCATCGCATGCAAAATACTCACACAGACAGATGTTTCCCCTGGGAAAAGGTTGAGGCCTCCCATTTCAGTCCAATTTGTCTGCGGGGAGTGCTTTGAATAACACACAAACACTTCACTACTATGCACACACGTTTCGATTCAAATGCACCCCTCTACCTAGGCGTCATGTGTGCTGAGCTCTCAGGTAACATTTGGAGAACAATACAGAAGACTCTTTATACTTATATGCGCTGTTTGTCAGTGCTGCACAGCGTCGATAAAGTTAATTACATTCACAAACACAGTCACTCTGCACCTCTGCCCTGCCTTCGGGTGGGAGGGTTTGGAGGTCTACAAAAGCAGAGCATGATCCACGAGCATGTGTTGACTTCAGGGAAAGGGAGAAAGGAACAAATAAAAAAGGAAAGTTAATCCTTGTCACAAAATAGAGGTACTCCTCTGCCGTTGCTCTATGGTATCCATGTTATCTCCTTGCCTCAATCCTCAGTGGCTTTGCTTTGTTCTTTTCTTGCACGCTCTCTTTGTATTCCCTGTTGGTGATGCCTCACTGGGGCAGTATGTTTTGTCTTTGGTCTTTGCCAGTCCGTACCACTAATACAGGGAAGCGTGCACCTGTTCAGCTCTCCCCCTGATGCGCCCTCACAGTGGAGTGCTCGGTTATGCCCTCAGGCAAGGACACCTGTGCTGTCTAATCTTCAGCTGTCCTGTTCTTTCTCAGACCTCAAGTTATTTTTTTTCTCCAGTCGTTTGCTTTTTCTCTGTATATTTACATTTTCCTTTACCTTGACTTTTTTCAGAACTCTCCAGTTCCTTTTTGCAAATCTTTGTTTCACAGTGGTCTTTGAAGGTCTTACTTTTTCCTAGCATCTGTTCCTTTCATTTCCTTGCCTTTTGATGTTTATCTGTCAACCTGTTCATGGCAGGATAATTCTGAAGGCATCAACAATGTTTTGCTGGAGTTCTAGTTGAGTTCCACTAGGTTTTGTCCTCTAGAATCTCATTCCTCTAGAATGTCCTCTATATCATTTAAGATCTACTGCAATATCATTCTTGAATATCAATTATGTACAGTGGACCATGATGATGTAATCTGAATATATTTTGAGTATATATACTTATACAGCATAATGTAACAACTAATAAACACTATTATATAAATACTTGAATATATTTTGAATATATATATATATATATATATATATATATACTTGTACAACGTAATGTAACTAATAAATACTATTATACTGTATTCTAAAATAACTTTTACAATGAAAAAACAATTACAGCTTGACAAGTTTCTTTATTTAATAAAATACATTCATCAAATGTAAATGAAGAAACAGAATCTCTTTGGGATCCCAGCTCTCCCCAGTCCTGCCTGGCACAGGCCAAAAAGTGTTGGCCGTCTCTGTGTCTCTCACACAGTCCCTCTTCTATTTTTTCTTTCACCTCTTTTGAACTTTGTTTTTCACAGTTTCTTTCACGCACTTGCAAATATATCTCGTTCTTTCTTTTCGTCCTTTTCCGTATCTCTCTTGCTCTCTGTCTCTCTCTCTCTCTCTCTGTCTCATTCGTTTCTCATCAATCCCATCAGTCTTTGCTCTACTTCTTCTCTTCCTTCCCACTTTGGTCTTTGATATGTGAGATAAAAGAGAAATATGGGTTCAGAGAAGTTTTATGATATCTGATAAACTCATGTTTCTTCCTCCATATTTATTCTCCCTGCCGTAAGTGTTTTATGTAAGCAGTGATGCAGTGGCCTGACAGCCAGCCTCTCCCTGCAGGCCTGAATCACAACCCCAGCAGAGTGGAACTGACACACACACACACACACACATTCAAGCTTACATAAACAGTCTGTCCCACACACGTAACCCACAACCTTTATTCTTGTTCTCTCTCTCTCTTTCTCTCACTCTCTCTCTCTTTATCACAGATGCTCAGTTAGTCATACAGACACAGTTTTTCTTTCTCTGTCTGTTGGACACGCACCGTACTGGAAGGATACACGTTCTACTCACAGTCTTTACAGATTGGACCTGGTAGAACATGTCAAAAACAACAGCTGCAATGTCAGCCTCTTGTGAAGCTCAAAATACATCATTTTTAATGCTAAAGGGCTGAGGTAAAATGCTGAGAACTTTAGTGCACATTTTGTTTAAATATTCGGGCTTTATCAGGTATAGGCTTCTACAGTTGTTGCTAAGCAGCTTGTTTTGTGAACTTTAAATTGATTTCTGCATCACTGGCACCAAAATGGAAGTAACTGCAAAAGTAATGATTTTCAAATAGGTTCAGAAAAAACTGCGGTTCAGAGGTCGTCGTGTTAGACCAATCAAACAAATGGAGTCACAGTGTTGATACTGTTCAGGAAGTCAGTTTATGTATAGTTTACTTGCTGTCCTTGCATGTTAAGCTGGCATAGCTGTAAATATTTTTACACTGTATAAAAATGATATACTTTACCTTTAACAATGGAATTTTGATTCTCATATGAGAACAAAATGTTTCCATAATAACAATCAAGTGTAAGGTAAGGTGGTCAAGTCTAGTGTGAATTGAATTATTCTCACCACACTGTATTGCAATTTTTTATTTCACTTATTTTAGATTTATTCATATTTTCATTCCATTTCTCCATACACCAACTTATTTCCAGCATAATCAAATGAGGGCCACTGCGGCACACACCTGCTGAGGCTGATGGTTCAGTCTGCATTTTCTCACTCTCAGTGCAACCCTTAATTTGCATACCGATCCTTCTATATCTCTCTTGTCGATGTACAGGATGTTGTGTAAGAACATCAGGTCCAGCTCTTTTCTTCATGGCCAGGTTTGACCTCGTTTTACCTCCACTGCCTCCCTTCTCCCAAATGCTACACTGCCTCTTGCCACCTCCGTGTGCTTTTATCTAGTATGAAAATAGCATAGTCCCATCGCTCACCCACGTTAGATTTTCATGAGCTGAATTCTTAATGTGATGACTCAAACTTGTGCCTTCAAAATGAGATGAAACAAAATGAATAGTGAATGAGGTTTGAGGTTTACTAGGTTGTAAAGCTTTTCATCTAGTCATCTTGCTGATATTTTTGTTCAGAAATCTTTTAAACATGGCTTGTCCAATTATTTTAACATTAAAATACTTGTATCATTATATGTTATGATTATATGCAAGCTTATTATGTAAAGATCACAAAAATTTAGGTGACATAACAATAAGGATTTGGGCTGCACAGCATTGAAGAAACATGCAATATGCGATGACCTGCGTATATATGTGGTATGCAATACAATAATGCTTTAAATTTGTAAAATTGATTTAAATTATATTAAAAACATTTAAAAACAAGTTATATAACATAAATGTTGCACATTCTTTCTAGTAAAAGAAAGCTTCTTTCCAAATTCTGATTTAGTTTCTCTGCTACCTGCTATACATCTACTATACATCTTTGAACTGTTTAAAATATAAAAATCATTCAGTTATTGCAAACCAGTGTGATATGCATATTGCAATATGGTCGTTTGTGATATTTGGATATTCTATGTAAATTCGATGTATTGTGTAGCACTAATTTTGATTCAACAAATGGCATGAGTCCTATAGGCTGAACAATGAAAAACAGCATTTTGAAAACAATACTTCATTTCAGCCTTAGATGTGATGTATTTTTAGTACTTTGTACAAAAATACAATAAAGTACAAAAAAAGATTAAACTTGTTGATCTTTTACATTGATTTGCATACTGGATTTTGATCATTCTTTTTTCTTACATCTACAATATTAGCACATTGAATTGTGACTGGTCTTAGATTCAAAGCAACTGTAGTGTTTTTGCAATTCTGTTGGTTGCCACAAGTACCGCAGCAATCACCCAAAGTAGTTTTGAACTCAAATAGTGAAACTTAAAAACCTCCTATAAGTCAGATCACTATTCTTCTGTGGTAAAGCTTTCATGTACTGGAAGGACTAGTTTAAAAACAATAATGTAGCTCACATAGTGAAAGACCATGAAGAGCTAGAGTGGACAACGTGCGTGTAAGAGAGAGAGTGAGAGTCGGCAGCTGGAAGTGACCCCTGTAATGCAGGTTATGTCTTCCATCAGCAGCGGGGGGCATGAGGGCAAAGGTTAATGGATAGTGCAGTCCTTCTCTTGACAGCCTAGTTATATCTGCCCTGTGAGAGGCATAGAAAGAGCAAGAAAAGGAAAAAGGCAGAAACTATGCCACAATTTGCACACACACACACACACACACAAAGACAAGGAACCCTAAATCCTGTGTCTGTTTTACATTTTGGGCAGCAATGATCTGTCAAAGCAACAAAACATATCTCTGGCAGGTGCGCACCTGCATGTCTAACGATGAGGCAAATTTACAGTGGATGTCAAAAATTGTTAAGATGACCAATCGGTGGCCCACCAGCACCAAACAGCACTAATAACTGTTTAATGGTTAGATGAAAGAACGCACATAATACAAATACTCTCCCATACACACACAAATGGCTCTTTGTTTTATATCTTATGTGATATATTAAATTTTCTTTTTGCTTCTTGGGTCAGCACAAATGGCGTCTTAAGGAAAGCAACATTAGTGATGATGAATGTGTTTTATGTTTCATTAATCACGTGGTTGAAGGGAGTGTGGGGAGAGAGAAAGAGAGAGAGAGAGAGAGAGAGATAGCCCTCTTTGTTTGATGTCCAACAAATGATTTATGTTCTTGAGTGGTAAACGCCACCTGAAAAAAGCCTCCAATCAAACTGACAAAATGAAATACATAACAATATTTAAATTCTGTGCAAAAGATGGGGGGTGGGAGTCATTTTTAATGCAGGTTTACGCTCAGAAACTGTCATTAATTACACTAGTCTTCAGCACACAACTGTGACCAATTAGTAAATTGTCTGTCTTTTAAAGTGGCACCATACATTGTACTATGATTACGTTAACTTGATGTAACTACAATTCATTTAAGCCCAACATACAGTGTAAGTTGATAACTGCATCAACTGTACCGCATATAACATTCTGTGGACTTATCGAGAAACATGTCAGGAACATTTTCTACTCCAGAAAATGTAAATAAAGAGATTTTTGAGTGTGCATTCCGCTTTTGTCCCAGTAAAGATAAGCATATGTTCCAGGGTTCCTCCTTTAGATGTTGGTATGGAGTGAATCCTAGGTAAGGAAATGGATTAGCCGGGCTTTATCAACTCAGGAGGGGATATTATCTCCATCTCCCACATATTCCACATATTTGTCCGTGCTCACAAGCGGCTGCCTATCTGACTGTGTGAGCTGTGAATTTTATAAATCCATTTCCAAACTAATATGTTGGTTTTACATCTTTGCCCTGATAAGGTGTTTATTTCGACTGCATTCGGACACGTGGTGGAAGCTAGAAATGTAATTTCTTTGTTTCCGCTCTCACATTGGAAATCCTTGTCACTGGATGGTATTGCAGTGGGCAGGTAACAATAGGAGGATGTTTATATGATTGAGAGATGGCAAAACAAGATCTGCGCTTTCTCATTCTCTTTAAATATGAATTTTAATACAAGCATTACAGCTATTCCTCCAGAGAAAGATTCATTTAAATTCATTTAGCTTTAATCATCAGGTCATCTGGCGTCGTTGCTTCAGAGAAAGAGGGGGAGAGAATGCAATCAAATGAGGCTGTTAATTGAACTGGCTGTATGTGACCATTTTTTATCTTGTACATCATTTTAATCTGATTGTGTTTTTTGTGGAGGGAAGTGAAAGCAATCGCATATTTGATTGCTTATTGCTTTAATAATATTTGACACTACTGCCCATAAWCAGTCATAATAGGCCTACTGTACATGTAAAACAATATATATATATATATATATATATAATATATAWAATAATAATATAATAATAATAATAATTTAGTTTTTTATGGTTTGTTTTTTGTTACATTGTTGTGTAACATTATGACATTCATTGTATTTGTTTTCTGTATGGTCTGTTACGGTACTATACTGTAAGTGCAATATCATCAATATATCTCTGAGAGTCTTAGAGAAATTAGTTTTCCGAAGGAGAGAGAGAAATTAATATCATGGATCACAACATCCTCTGGCTCTTATCTTAATTATAAGGAAGATGATCTACACAGTTAAAAGTCAGTACTGATAAACTGCTGTGGCATTTCTCTAATTGTGACCCTTTGCTAGTGTCCCAGGATAGAAGTGTGAGCGAGTATGCTGTCTGATGGGAAACAGGTGGGGCTGTGGAGGAGAGTTTTCTTTTTAATTGCGTCCCTCCTTTCTCTGCCACTCGGCTGATAAATCTGTCTTTTCACTCCGAGGGAGTTCTTCTCTTTAATGTGTGGCTGCGTGTCTTTGTGTGCGTGTGATGCATGCGCACCTGCATGCGTCTTTGCGCGCGGATGGGCATAGCTAGAGTGCGATGGAAATGCCAGCATATTGTTGCGCCTCAGCGTGTGTTCTGTTTACACAGGAGACGTTTTAGGGTCTGCATGAGAAGCTGTTGTGTTTCATCTGCACAGGAGGGCTGGTGTGAATGTACAATATCCCTCTCTTCTCTTTTCTCTACATTGCCGCCATCCCTGTTTCTGCAGCTCTATATTAATCAAAAGGATTGTGCCTGCGCTGTCCTCATTCATCAGACTTCAACACACACACACACACACATACGTACACATTGTTAAAGGAAGTAGTGATAGACTGATATGCTGGCGTGATTTGTGATTATCTTCATTGCTTGACAACCATGCCAGTCCACTTGTGCCAGTTCCAGAATCTACCTACAGCCAATAGGTAATTGCTGTTTAGGTTTTTTTCAACACATGTAAAATATAGAATCGCACACAGGATATAGTACATGTGTACATACACAATCACCTAGTTAAATGGGGATATATGTAATAGATATAGACTAGCTAAATTATATATATAATATATATATATATAATAGACTAGCTAATTGTTTATTTTTTTACAAATAAATGAAACCTTTGACAATGTCTTTAAAGGGAGCTTTTGTTTTTGACTTGTGGCGACAATAATAATAAAGTAAAGCGAAGTACACATACTTCCACTGCTCATTGTTTTTAAAGACATCCTTATTACGTTTCCATAATCACTTTTAAATGGCACCATTATTACACCAGCATGTTTTCCTTTTTCTTACCACTGGAGATATTAGTTGGGAGACATCATTGAGAACTCAGACGCAGGTCTGCTTGATTGCAGGCATGGTTCAGTAGTAGAGATGGAGGTGAACGGAGTGTGCTCAGCTGAAGAATGCGTCCTTCAGGAAGGTGATTAGAAAAGTAAGTGAGGAGCGAGAGGTGCAACGGCTCACTTCGTGACAAAGGGAGCAGAACTGCAGTGAGGGAGTTGTGACGGCAGAGCGGGGAAGTACAATAGCATCCAGTCAAGCGCTGCAGAGAGATGTGAGAAGCAAAACATCGATCCACATCCCTCACCACTAACCCGCTCATGAAAAAACATACAAATGCACCAACACGCATGATTGTTGTGTACGGCCATTTCCAACTGTGAGATGCTTTACGTGTGATTAATCCTTTTGTTACCAATGGGGATGTACCATTCTCACCATAGGGTTCTGTTGACAACTACTTTTACTGTTTACGCTAACCCTAACTGTTTAAACTACTGATTAACCTGCATCCTCATTTTAATTGACTGTATTGTGACTAAACACAATGGATTTAAAAGGGCAGGATCTATGGCAAATAATAGATTTTACTGTAACAAAAGAGAAGTATATGATGATGTAAAGATTTACTTTTGTCATTTACTTTGACATTTACCATGAAACTGCATGACAAAATAGACAAGACAAAATAAACTGAGTACAATATAAACGAAACAAAACACACAAAATGCTTAAAATCCACAATAATACTACAGGTTTTTTTAAACAAGCAATTGCTATAAGCATTTAAAAAAGCATATCTGTTTACTTTACAAATGCTTGCAAAATTGTTTGATTTACTTAAACCATGTTTCTACTGAGCCCTCATTTAGTAAACCCCTTATACACATAGATAAGGTTTATTAAGTCATTGCTGCCTCTCACAAGGTGACACCATATCAACAACACTGACATATAATTACTGTAGCAGAACAGCTTTATGGTATAATTATGAGGGATAATTTAACATTTTGTGTTACTTTGTGACCACTTTTTGATGAAAATGAAGGTTTAAATAGAGGCATATAAAGCTAATATGACACAAAAGTCATACATGTTCTAAGGTTAAAAGGTTGTTCAGTGAGGTTGTCAAAGCATTAAAAGTGCACGTAAGTAATTATCTGAGTGGTGGTGTAGAGAACGGGTTCCTTGTGTTGATAATACAGTTTGAAGTAGTCAGAATTTTAGAAAATACTTATGTCATATGAGAAGTCATATGGTAAACTCCTTTCAAACAGCGGAGAAAAATGTACTGCTGCTTTTTGTTTATTTGTTGTAAGCACAGTAGCTTAGCTAACTATTATATATATTTAGTTTAACCTACAGAGATATGTTTGATATTTTGCAGAAATCTTTTAATAAACCTATTATAACCTCTAAACCTAGAGAATTCTATAGCTAAAACATCAACACAGTGGAAAAGAACTAGCAAGTATTGCTAGGTATTATCTCAAATAAAAATTAATGCTATTTTTACATTTAAATACTTAATATATACTTAAATATTTTAAATACTTAAATACAGTGTACAGCAAATGTGGTATTTGTGAATAACCTTTGTTTTCACTGCTTACCAAAATTCAAGTTTAAAGTTTAAACTCTGACCTGCAAATGTATGACAAAAATACATTTTACCATTAGATAATATACATGTCATCTACAGCCCTAGAGTGACATCATATCCTCTTGTCAATATTCATTGCGGTGTCCAAAGTCATCAAGCATGCTCGAAGCCCGGTGTGACCGCATCTTGACACTAATGTTTTATTATCAGGCAGAATCGCCTCAGTCATTGATGACAGTGAGCCATTACTGTTCATTAAATGATGATGGCTTGAGATGCATTACTGGAGTGAGATAAGTTTAACAGCCCTTAAAGGGCAGGAGGTATGCAGTATTAGTTTTATTTTCTGATATCATTACCTCCACCATCTCATCAACTCCACATACACCCCCACACACAAACAGAAAGAAAAACACATTTCATTTGTGCAGTGTGGCCTGAACATAGCATTGCCTGCTGTGTCCTTTAAGTATGATCAATTGCAACATTGCGTGTATGTATGGCACTGCGGGGAGGCCCGGGTCCTGCTTCAACCCTATTCTGAAGAACTGCTTTGTCAACCTATTTATTTAATTACAATTGATTTTCAGTTTTCACTTTGAGCTTTTTTGTTGTTGTTTTGCCACCTAATTTTTGTTATAGCCTATTTTGTGCCCTTAAGGCACAAAAAGAGCTACATAACAGCATAATCTAGCTGTGGTGGATAATGTGATCTTTTCTTTGAATGGATGGTTTATTCATCTCAGATCATTCCAGAAACTCACTGAAGTGGTAAGACACACTAAGCGAGTTCTGTTCTCTACACCCAAAACAGCTGGTCGACTCAAATCCTCCTAAACATCTATAGTTCTAATTTCATTTCACTTTTTGCAATGTGTTTTATCCAGTGTTAAAGAAAGACTGAAAGTAGTAAAACAAAAATCAAACACTCTGTCCAAGAATGTGATTCTGTGGGAGTCTGATTCGATTTAGCAAATTGGGTCATATGGAGAGTTAATTTTTGATGAAATTAGAGTCACCTCTAATTTTTGATGCAAGAAGTCTGCGTGGTGTTGTCTGTTTTTTATTTAGTTTTATTAGTTAAATTTAGTATACATTTATGTACAGTGGGGTTTAAAGATAAAGGTACTGTACATGTAAAACATTGTTATGTAAAATTAATTGTAGTCTCAAAAGAAATAATTTAATTAGTATATTAATTCTTTTATACAGATGGCAGGATTTTGTGCTGTTGACGCACACAAGATACTCATTGGAACATTTTCAATTCATGCTGGGATAACATGATCATCAGGTTTTGCACAAGCTCTGTGCCAGCTCAGGTGCATGCATTGTCATCCCAACACAATCTGAAATTCCTGTTATTTTGTTTTTGTGGTTGTTGATCTGCTTTGCAATTTGATATGACAACAATGGCATTAAATTAGCAAAATAAGAAATATGCTAAATAAAAGCATGTCTCACCGTTGGCCTGTAATATCCATTGTATATTATATAAAAGAGGTGTACGTTTATTTTATACATTTTATGCAATAATTATTACAGAAACGATGTATATGTGATGTACTATTTGAGTAGCGGTCTCTCCAAACAAAATACATCACTATCTTACTAAGCCTGCAAACGTCTGTCTTTACTTTAGAGACATTTTTCTCATTCTGAATAATATTGTGGCTAAAATAGCCGCCGGCGATGCTGATGCAGATAAACACAACATGTCTTGCTGAGGTTATATAGGCCAAGATGTGTTGGTCACAACTGTTAGCATAATTCTCTGTGGAGAGAGAGAGAGAGATGTACTAGAATACAATGACATGCTTGCTGAGGCCTTTCCTCAGCTTGCTTTGTGTGTGTGTACCATTGCGCATCTGCTGTGCACTAATCAGGACAAACACACACATACGGCTTTCCCAGTAGGCCCCGGTCTGTGAAGTGTTATCCACACATGTGGGCATAAACTCAACAGCACATCTATGTTTTTCAATCATTTCACTCTCAATTATTCTAATAGGCCGGCCTGCACGTCAGACCAGCTGTGCTGTTTTATCGGTTCGGCTTGTTGGACGGTGTGGGAGATAACTCCACACAAAAGATAGGGTGCATTTAATGGGTTACCTTGCGCAGGTGTTTATGATAAGGAATTGTAAATCATGCAGGAAAGTTGCCATTTGCTGCCGGTGCTGGAAGCCCCCTAAGCAGATGCAATCTGTGAAGTACAGCTGGAGATGAGGTAGGGGGTCAGAAAAGACACTCAGACATGAAAGATTCACACCCCCGCCATACCCCAATCTCTCTCTCACTTACTCTCTCTGCATGGTGATAGGGTCAGTGGCAGTTATGAGGGTCATAATAAGTGATCTGTCTCTGTCTGAAGTATGCATAGGGAGGGGTTGGGGTGGGGCTTTAATAGAGATGTACAAATATAAATGGGCACGTTTACTAAGCTAAATGAGGACCTACAGTATACTTCAGTTGTACATGAACAGTTTGACATCTTTAGCGGTAGCGTCTCATTGTTATATAGTGGTTTGGTCAGTTAAAAGTACCTTTACATCTCGAGACCCTGTTCTCTTTCCTTCTGTTGCACTCTATCCAGCTGTCTTTGAGCACAAGAATGTGGCCTGCTCTTAGTGTGGTTAGCACACTGGACTCCCAGTGAGCATGTTGGGATATTTGGTCCCCACAATGTAAGCAATTCTTGACACGGTCCCATCCCCCACCACCGCCACACACCATAAACACAACAGTCTAGCATTATCCCTTACTAAGCTGTATACTTTTGCTCTGGTTTCCCCAGTATAAATAAAAGACATTGAATCTCCATGGAATGAAATCATAAAGTATGAATACTCATCTGCTAATCCTCCTGAAGAATACAGATTAGCATGTGCCTGTGTGCATACTAATCTTTACTATTGATTTTAATTAATTTAATAATTACTTGTATTCATTTCAGTAATTAAGACCACTTGTGCTTCCAGATATCTCTGGAATGGGGTCTCAGTAAGGAACAGGGTCTGTGTCCTAAAATGGCTTTGAACTCTGTTTGCTTAATTTAAAATATATGGTTAGGACTGATTCAGTGCCAATTCACATCTCTGCCTTACCAATCCTTATTAACTCGACATACTGGTTTAGTGACACAGTCTTCGTGAAATTTGATGGACATATAAAGAAAGACCATTGAAATCAGTGTGATATTCATGTTGCCTAATTTTATATTCCCAGCTAAATCATTATGATTATAAAATAGTAATATTCTTTATTACCCAGCTCTTGTATGTACTGTACTACAACAAAAAGGTTGAAACAGAAACCGTTTTACAATGCGTGGGAAAATGTATGCATTGTTGCTCAACCACAAGGCCATAAAACTTTATTAAATGGCTAGATTTGTACAGAAAAAAAAGACAAGAAGAAAAAATGAAATGAATTTGAATGTCCCCTCATATCTATTTTCTTTGAGTAAAGGATGAGGTTTAAAAGCACACGTGACGTGACCCTCAGTTTTCAAGGTTGCCTATCTGTATTCTCATTTCATTGACATACAGTTGGATTAAAGCCTTCATCTTTCTTTCTGCTGTATTGTGCGAAACGTGTAGATTGAAGACAGTATGTTATGCATTAGATTTGGTCATTGCATATCTGATCACCCATGGGAACGGGCAGAGGAAAATGATGAGTTTAGTATCCCTGTGGTCACACACAAGCGCACACACACATCATATCTCTTATTTTTTCTCATTTTCCAATCTTGCAGTTATGTAGCCACTCTTTAAATTACACTTCCTGTCTCTCTCTCACACTCACTCTCTCTCAAAGTCAGTCTACAGCAGTATTTGTCTGCATTTCATGTGAAATATGGAGCTGCAGGGCTTGGATGTGTAATATGTGATAAATATTTAGTGGCCAGCAGGGGAGATTTGGCCTACATTGGCAGTCTCATACTTTAGACTGCCAATAATTGCCAGAAAGACTACCAACTTATCTCCCACACTCACATGAGCACATACGCACACACACACGTGAACACATGCACACACAAACACACACACACAGAGGCTTGGATGGCCCAAATATAATATACATACATGCTGATGCAGAGCACACATATTTACATTAAGAAGGAAAAAATAACTTCAGCCTGCTTTAATCTCCCTTTTCTTATTAATTATGCATGCCTCAGTGGGCCACGGCCAGACCCTCATAAATGAATACATTTGTGGCACACAAACACACACACACACTCCAGGTGCCTTCATGGTAGTGAAGAGATATTTAATAGCTCATTAAGTGGTCTGCAGTAAGTAAGCATGTCACAAAGCAAAGGATGAAGACCACTACTCTAAATACAGTAAACTGTAAATATGTGT
>JAZGTI010001909.1:8211-39990 GCA_036877585.1 Botia kubotai | reverse complement strand
ACAGGTACAGATTATACACATAATACACACTGATAACACGTGATTATAGTACTGATAGAGTACTATAAGCCCTAAAATTATAATTACATAAAAACCTTGTTAAATAACACCCATTACCACAATAGAATAACTTAAAACAGGATTACTTACTTTCATCATCTGAATCAAAGCCAAAAAGGGATGTGCATTTTTCCTTGTGGGTTTGGAGGGCTTCCTCATTGCTGAAAGACTCAAAACATCGAGAGCACCGCGGTTTGTTAGAGTTTATGACTGCGCTTGATGCCGTTCCCAGTAAGTTTGAGCCCACCTGTGGTTCCTTCCAGCGTTTTGGCATGCTAATGTAGGACTCATCCAGATAAGCTGGGGGAGGAGGCCGAATAAATTGTTTAGTGGCAGATTTTCCTGACACTGAGGCTTCCTGCTCCTTATTGGCTGTATTGGAAGGTTTGGGTGGAACTTTGTCACTATACCCATTAATATGGCTGTGGGTCTTGCTACTGTAGTTTACAGAACTTTTATTTAGAACCAAAGGTTTCCCATCATCATCATTGTGATTTTCTGATACAGGACTCTTGTGCTTTGCTGTGCCATGATCTATTTGATTTACTGAAGATTCTGACTCCAGTCTCAGCTCTGTGCCATCCTTCTGACTTTGAGGAGCTCTGTTTGCTGTTGGTTCAGCTGTTCTTGTAAGTGAATTCTGTTCTGAATTTGCATCGAGTCTATAATGTGTTTTTTCATGTTTATAGAGAAGCAAAACACTCTCAACTTGCATAGAACAACCAGGAAAGCAGCAAGTTGCTCTTAATGGATGATGGCCTAACATGTGTTCACTAAGCTCCACACGTGTTTGGAACCTCTCTTTGCAGCCCTGATGGTAACATGGGTGCTTCAGCTCACCTCTGTGGCACATCACATGGTCAAAAAAATGCTGGGGATTACATACCTTCCTGCAACAGAAAAGACATTTTTCCTTTCCAAAATGGAAAAAGAATACAAGTGCTTTCTTGTCAGCATGGTGGTGAGACAGCACATGTGAAAGAACAAGGACTGACTTTGCACTAAATGTACAAATCTCCACAGGACATCTGACCTGTGTGGATGCCCCTGTTCCTTTTCCCTGGAATAATGTAGAACGTTGTTGCTTTGCCAGAGTCCCATTTTTTAGTCCTATAGTATTTATTTCCTTAGCTGCTGTAGTATTCTCTTTGTGTTCATAATTCTTTGAAACATCTTCTGGGCTTGTTTGAACCATCTTCCTCCTCTTTACAGCTATTACATCCTCTTTATGGTTGCCAGGTGAAATCTTTGCCAGCTCAGAGTTTAGCATCACTGCATCATTCCCTTTCATTTCTGACCTGATTAAGTCTTTGGGGTGAAGGTCAGTTAGCTCTACCTTCTCAGATTCAGTCTTGATAGGGGATGCACTTTTTTCTGCATATTCTTGCTCAATCTTCTGCAGTCTGTTGTCCTCCGTTAATGAGGTTTGAGCCCTTTCATCTGGGCTATTTTCCACTTCCACACTTTTAATTTTCCTTTTTCTAATCATTCCATTTAATCTGTGAGCAGAGTTGCCCTTGGTGTTAGAATTGTCTTCCTGTGGAGGTAGCGCCTGAATAGTCTTTGCTCTTTTCCTTGCTAGTCTCATCCTGAATAGTGTTTTGTTCTCATCTGTTGATTGAGATCTTCCTACTAAAATTTTCCTTAAATGCCTTCTCTTCCTACAAACCTTCTTCTCTGTATTTTCCAATGTCCTACTGTTTTCTGAATTCTTAACTAACCTTGTCCGCAATCTTACTTTAGACTCTGACCTGTCATTGTGCATATTTGCAATGTTTAAACTACTGTTTAACCTCATTTTAATGTTTCTACACTTATTCTGCACTGAACGATTCACACGTTTAAGCAGTCTTTTCTGGGCACATTGCTTAGGTGTCTCAGGTAGTTCAGCCCCACTCTTGCAAATATTTTCCTTAAACCGTCCATTGGATTTTTTCAGCTCCTGAATGTGCAGTTTGAAATGGACTGATGGGCTCCGTCCATGAGTGTAGCATTTATGACAGAACATGCACTTTCTGTCTATGCGATAATGCCACAATGCATGCCGTAGAATGTGCTGACATTTGGTTTCTTTATTGCAAAGGCTGCATTTAAGTGAAAGTCGGCGACTTCCAACGCTTGGGGACATGAGTTCAGGAACCACAATACCAACATCTGCATGTGTATTCTGTGATGTCTCCTCAGGTGATTGTGGCCCCACTGGTACTTCCGTATCCTTCGGCACAATATTAGAGGAAGCAGCAATCTCAGTTTCACTCAAATCAGCCACTTTGTCATCAGGGACCTCCGTTACTTCATTGAGAATGACAGGAGCAACTTCATGAACACCTCCCAAGTTCTCTTGTATATCTTGTACAGGAATGGCATCAGCTGTGAGAGTTGTCACTTCTGGTGGAAGACCAACATTAATATTTTCTGGAGAACTAATAGTGTTGTCTGGACATTTTGTGTCTGCAGTTTGGGGACTTAATACATCAGAATTAGATTTTGGTTCTACAATGACCTCCTCAGTTGGCCCAAGAGCAGCTTCAACAGGAGTGGGAGTCTCTAGATGTAAAACTGGGATTTGTGTAGCTTCAATCTCCACAACAGTTTTAATCTGTGTCGCACCTTCAGGAATCTCAGCAGGTTCTCCCTGTGGCTCAGTGGACAGCAGCAGTCTTTCTTCCTTGGAATCATTATGGTCTGGCATAACCTCTTCATGTCTAGGTAAAATTTCAACTGTAATTTCTTCTAATTCTGTCACTCTTGAATATGTATGGAACTTTTGAACCATGGAAGAGCCTTGCTCCTGGAAAACAATATTATCAATGTCTCCGAAGTCTTTCTTGCTACATGGAGTAGGTTCCACAGATTGTAATTCACTAAAAGAAATACTTCTATCAGACGGCCATTTCAAAATCTCTTGAGATGCAGTTTTGGTTTTGTCAGTACTGCTTTCAGTCATATGAGGGGTCTCTGTGGAAAATAGTGAGGCCTGAATATCAGAGGAGAGGTCAACTTCATTATCAGGGTAAGAACATTTTAATGTGATTTCACTGACTTGAGCATCAAGTGAAATCTCCTTTAAAACATCGGACTGCTTTGGTTTCCTTCCTGTTTTTGTGCATTCTTGGGTTGTACTGTTTTCTGTCTGTGCAGCTAACTCCTCCAAAAACCATCGTGGTTTCCTACCCCTGCGTTTCAGAATCATACCCTCTGCTTGCCGGGCAAGGAATCTCTGACGCCTGCTATTAAAATGGCTTGAATGACTCTTTGCCAAGTCGATTTGCCTAAACGAACGACGAACTGGACAGGCCTCTGGATCCCTCATAAGCTTTGTTCCTGGTTTCCTCCCACGTCTTTTACCTGGAGGTTTGGAGGACATTTCGTCTGAGGCAGAATTATCACATATTTTAGCTGACTCTTCTTCCTGGCCATTTCTGTTGGTATGCTTCTCTGCATGGCTAATAGTTCTTTCTGAGTCGTCAGTGTGACAGCGACAATGTCCCTTCCTACAGTAGCTTTGTGCCCATTTGTCCTTTTGCCTGATTTCAGCTTTAGCAACCTTGTCACTCATTAGCTTCAAACAGTGTGTCTCAATGTTGAGAAGACTCCAGAACTCAGGATCAAAGTCAAGTCCTTTCTTAAGGATCTGGAGAACTTCAAAGCGTACATTGTTCCGGACAGGACTGGTTTCTGCATGGTATGCTTGATCGGGGTGTGTGTATAGGAGAAATACAGTCTTGTACGACTCAACTGTTCGCTCCAGAAAGAACACCAGCAGTGCACAAGCCCTACAGACCTCAAGGTCATTGGGGAGAAGGTATGCAATAGTTTTGTAGAGATAGCACTTTGTGGTCCAGTCATTCTTTAGGTCAGTCTGCAAGGCTCTAGCACAAAGCTCCACACAAAACCCCAGACCATCTTTTCCCAGCTGAAAACATAAAAAACACAAACATTATCACCATAGTAACTTTCATAAAAGATAATTAGTTAATAAACACACATTTAACAAATACAGTTACTGCGAATAATATTTAAAATAGTAATTACGTAATATACTGTCTTACCTCTTCTAAGATCACCTTTATAAATGGAAAAATTGCTTTTATGTTGGTGGCTGACAGAATCATTAGTTTGCACTGCTCTAGAAAGCCCTGCTTAAAGTGGTTCACTCGCAGATACAGTCTGCTCCATATGAAAACCAAATCCCTAAATATAAAAACATACAATGATGATAAATGAGAAAAAAAACAGTTTCTGTCACATTGTATTTTTATACAGTTATCCTAAGCTCAGGTGCATGACTGTGACACCTACCAAAGGTAGTACATGTCTCCATGTTGGAGCTGCTGAGAGAGGAAACCTTTGCTCAGCGTCAAAACTATCTCATCTTTCTCCTCATTTTCCATCATGCAGAGTATCTGCACAGCATCCTTTCCATCGATATTTGCCATCTTCAGAGAAGAAACAACAACAAGAACTGTGTGATTTTTGATCATGCTTATCAAGAAGTACTGAGGCCTTCCAAACAGGCATTCTTGACCATCTCTCATGTGATTCTGCAATATTCTTATTTAATGATATTTAATGTTCTTCCACGCACATACAAAAAACACTATTGAGCACAGTTTATAAGGTTACATAAACAGACAAATAAATATTGCCAAGTCAAGTACTAGCATTTGGGACTACATCATTTTAGTTTAGATTAAAATTAGATTTAGTTTAAAAATCTGTTTAAACAGACTATCATGTAAAAAGTAGGAAAGGACAACTGCAATGCTGTGACTGAGAAAATGAATAGTTATATGAACAGGAGGCCATTTTAGGTGAAATGGTCACAGAAACATACAAGTTAGTTTACCAGAAAACCTATTGATTAAATACTATGTCAAACCAAACAGTAAACCCAAAATCCCTGTTGTTGACATAAGGCTTTGTATTGCAGTTGGAGTTTCATCAGCCAGCCACTGATTATAAGAAGGAATTATATTGTCTGATCAGAAATTGTAATTTCCTGTCAAATCCAACCCCACAGCTCAAAATATAAAATCATCATTGTAAGTTTACGATAGTGAAGCTTGGTAAGGCAAGAACAGTTTTATTCCTTAAGTAAATAAACAGTACCTCGATTATCTGTACACAAACAAAATTATTTCACTCACCTCCTTGTACAAACATTCATGGAAAGAAGATCTCCAAAGGCAGGTGAGGTAGGCTTGCGTGAAGTAGAGATGCCTGCCTACAACAGAGTGCCGGCTGCATGTCTTCGCCAGTGCAATGGCTTCCGGAAGTCTCTCACAGGCTACTAGATAACGTACACGTAGCTCAAAGAAAACAGATACTTCTGAGCTCAGATATCTGTCCACTGTGAACGAAAACAGCAGAAAGATAAATCAGACTAATGTAAAATTTATATATTTCTAACATCTAAGGCAACCACTGCAAAGAATCAAAACCAGTTCAGGAATACAAACTCTTTAAACGCAATAAGCTGTTTTTGAACAAACTCCTGGATGACTTACCTTCCTCTTGTGGTAGCTCTGAATCCTTGAGAATAGCCTGAAGAACTGGGTTTGACCAAGGCCCTCCATCTTTAATAATATGCCTAACTTGCAAAAGATAAACATTCTGGTGTCTTACCAGGCTTGTGTAGCAGTCCTAGCATAGAAAGAGATAAAACATGTTTTAACAACATGTATTGAAACAGTATGTTGATTGTTACATGACAAGTACACTAATAAGATTCACAATTGTTAGTAACACAGTTACCTGAAATGAGTCTAGTATGTCTTTTAAAGGATGCTCAACAAATTCATCCTTTCCAAAGAATAACAGTAGTTCAAAGACACTCCTGCAAATGAAAAAAAATAAGGTGACTTTATAATTCTTTATATATCATGTGTGCTAAAGGTCATAAAGGTGCTGAAAGTGGTTTTAGCTATTTTCCCACACTAAGCTGCATTTTAGATAACTCTGAATTCTCTCACCTTTCATACAGCATTTGAATTTTAAGGGCAGCATATAATTACCTAATTATTCATTGTTTTACATTACATAATTAGTATTTTAGAACGAATGCAAGCATTTTGTCTTTAACCTTTTTTGGTGTTGTTTACATTTGGCATGAAATATGATTGACAGGAATGCTCTGAGGTCAGAAAATTTGAATGTTCCTGAAATGTTCCTACTCCAACCCCATACCTTCACTCCAAAACCTTGTCATTCAAATACATGGCAGCTAACCCTAAGTCTTAAAAAGCAAACACACAAAAAGCAGGGATTTCTCTTTGGTTAGCTAAAAACATGATGACCCCCCCCCAACCCTCTTGTTGCTGTTGACAGAGCATAGAGCTGATTTCTCAGGACACCTACTTCAGGGATATCTGTTAGATAAAACTAACAGCACGTTCAAAATTCAATAGCAACTTCAGAAATGCATACTCACAGGGCCAGGCTACTCAGCGTATATCGTACATGCTCACAGTCTGAAGGGAAAGATGCCGCACCCTGAACAAAAGAGCATAGGGCACTCTGCAATACCTGGAGCTGGGGCAGAGGCACCTGCCATCGTCCTGTTTGCTCCACAACCAACTAAAAAAAATAAAGAAACAAGAAGTAAAGGGGAAGAAACTGGGAGGACAGATAGAATACGAATGCATTACATTCTTTTAATACATTCAATATGCGAGACAAACCTATCACAAGATTTAATACACTGTTTACAGATCATTCAATTCAGCAGGAAATAAAATAGACAACAATCTAACTTTCGTGAAAAAAAACAATGAAAAAGGTTGAATTGTCAAGTCTAAAAGATGGATTCCTGAACTCAGTATTCATATGATAAACAAAAAATAACCTTTCTTTAGCTTTGACTAAAACACAGATTTAACTGTTTGCAGACACTGGTTAATAAGAAATCACAAACGGGTAACCGTCCACTGCATCGAGCTACTTAAAACAACATTTAACACACTACATCTGAATTCTCATTCTGAATTTGACTGTTTTATTTCTCACCTGATCAGCAACACGTAAGATTTAAAAGTATTAAAGTATAAGTCCAGAATCTGTTCTTTGGAAAACTGCTTGTTTTGGAATGTTTCTTGGAAACGTTAGCCGACATCAGGCTAATTGAGCCACTTCAAAGAAAGTGACGGCCATGTTCAAAAAATCTTGACCAGAAAAGCATTTTCCCCTTTCGGATCTCTTGTAACAGTGTTTAGAACATACTCGTAGTAACAGTCATTAAAGAGAACGTAATGTATGGCTTACTGTAGCTGTGTACTGGGGGAGGGGAATCTGCTAACACTAGCTAGCATCTCAGTTTGCTTTCTTTAACGTCTCACTATGGCTTTAGACCGAACAGTCACCTTACCTCGCAAAATCTTTCACAGTAGGTCTTACTCTGGAGTCCGCGTTCATCACTTGCACTACTGTTTAACACACTCTCCAAATCCTTCTTAAACCTGTCCAACTCCAATTCACTCTCTTCTTCCGCCATACTGCTTGTCTAACCCAGCGCGTACAACAGAGACCACAAATGCTACGATTAAACCTGAGGACCGCCCATTCACAAATGTGATTGGATACTTTTCCTTTCAATCATAGGCTGAGAACGAGGCATCTGTGTTGTGAGTGTACTGTGTTACCTTCAATCAAACAGTGTCCCTTAACAGTAATCTATGATTGGTCAGACAGGTACGTTATGGTTCTGTAATTAACACCCCCAAAACAAATAACTTGTCAAAACTTTAATTGACTCCTTTATGAACCAAGTTTTGTGTGTAAAAATGGTTGTGCGTGCGTCTTTGTCCTTGCCTTAATTTGTCCTACGTGTTTAAGAAATAAATAGATTTCATCCTTTATTTTGTTTTAAATTGTGACGTTATTAAGGCAAAATCTAAACTAATTATTATTAAAGCTAAAGGTAAAGTCTATAAAAATAAAGTCATCGAGTGACTAAGTAGGTACCACAGTGGGTAATTTAAACGTTTTCATGTGTAATCTGCAGGCGAGTAATCATTATCCGGCCAATAAATCACAGGAGTAAATTGATTGGCAATCAGTGAATCATTGACGGATACTCATTAACAGTAAAATAAATAGTTCAGTACCTTCGCGCTGTTGTTGAAATACAACGCGAGACGCACAGTATTGTTTTCTGAAAATCCCGCAAAAGAGCAAACATTTATTGAATAAGTGCTGATGATTTGATTGGTCTGGTGCAAGCTCATTTACAGCGTTGAAATTAAGTAAGTGATGTTTGTTAAAATAAAGGGGCGCGGCCTTATTACACTACACTAATGGCTTGTAAAAGTTGTATTTCTTACTACTACAATTTAACAAATGTGAGACTGTAGGGAATAGAAGTGTACTTCAAACTATGCTGCTGGTGGACGTGTTAAACGTACTAAACTACTATATATTCGCTTTTTCTTGTAGTCATGTCTGCAGGGTTGCAGCTGCTTGGGACCACACTTGGCTTTCTTGGCTGGCTGGGAATCATCATATCCTGTGTACTTCCTCTATGGCGTGTGACTGCTTTTATTGGAAACAACATAGTGACTGCACAGATTATGTGGGAAGGACTGTGGATGAGCTGTGTGGTGCAGAGTACTGGCCAAATGCAGTGTAAGGTGTATGACTCTGTGCTGGCTCTTTCTCAAGAGCTGCAGGCCTCTCGAGCTATCCTTATCATTGCTGCCTTAGTCGGTTTAGTAGCCATAATTGCCAGTTTTGCAGGTGGTAAGTGTACTAACTGCTTGGCAGACAGTTTTGTGAAGGCTCGGGTTGCCATAGCAGCAGGGGTTTTCTTCATCGCTGCAGGTGTTTTAGGTTTGGTACCATCTAGTTGGACTGCCCATAGGCTCATTCAAGACTTCTACAATCCTTTAGTGGCCCAAGCTCAGAAAAGAGAGTTGGGAGCAGCCATCTTTATCTGCTGGGGGGCAGCAGTTCTCATGTTGATTGGTGGAGGACTCCTCTGCAGCTCTTATCCCAGGGGAAGAGGGTCAAATCAGGGTCAGCAAAAAACATCTCAGAATGGGAGAGAATATTTGGACCGTGTGTGACCAGGATGTTTTAAACTTTAAACTTAATGTATGCTTGTTTTGGATGTCTTTTAATGGTTTATGAATTTCTAAACTTGCCAGTTTGACCTGTTGCTAAATTATGTAATAAATGCTTTTATCCAACAGGGGGCAGTCTTGTTTTTAATTGCCAAAAAATAAAATGTCATTTACTGTTTCCAAACCCATCTGACACTTGTGAAGGATGTTCACTTTTTCCTGTAGACCTGATCGTACAAAATGGTTTTAAGGATCTTGTCATATTTAAGACAAATTTGAGATGGACTGATCTTGAACTGGTTTTGTTTAGTACTGATCTACTCGCAATGCAATGTAACACTATCAGGGAGTCTTTTTTTTTCAGTCTAAGGCTATGTTTTTAGAAGCCTTGTGTAGCACAAGTGAAATGGTTGTTTGGTGCAAGATTAAAAAAAACCCTGCAGAATGGGTAAAACAACTGGTATGTGGGTTTTGCATTTGTTTCTACATGCTCCGTCATCGTTTGAATTTCATAACATTTTAAAACTTTATACTGCAGTTGGCAAGTAAATTGGTGTAAGTAAATGCGTTTTGCAATCTACCATACAATATAAAATCCTTTTAAATCCTCATTTAGGTCTTCCAGAGGAACAAATGGTTACTTTACATGCATTTGTGTAACAATATATAAAATATTTACAGGTACACCATCTAAATGTCAGTTATGCAATGTCCAATACAGTTTCCAGCACATAAGAAAAATGTGTAGTTCTTGCAAATTGTTCTTTTCTTTTAGTTCCAGCGGCAATGTAAACAAAAAATGTATCTTGTGATTTCACAGAATGTTGCTACAGCAGAGAGGCAGAAGTTTTTTGAAAGCTGCTTTAAAATCCTCATTAAAGATAGTGTATATTAGTGGATTGATAAGTGAGTTGAGGTAGCCGAGCCAGGTGAGCGCATCCGCAAGCACAGCAGAGGTGCTGCAGGTCAGACAGATATTTACAATCACCTCTTTTAAGAAGAACGGTAGCCAACACACCACAAATGCTCCTAGTATTAGCCCTAACGTTAAAGCTGCCCGTCTCTCCCTGGCCCCTGGGGTTCGGCGAACCCTCATAAGATTTCCTGATGAGGAAGTGACGCGAACTCTTTCCCCATCTGTTGATGGGTCTGAAAATGATTTCTCAATTGGGCTGAATGTGTCTGGGCTGAGGGGCATATCTTTATCAGAACTCAACCCGGAAAGCATAACGCTGCTCACTGTCTGTTTGACCAATCGGCTGCTGCTTCGACGGTTACGTAGCGTCTGTGCTGCCTTGTAGATCTTGTAGTAAAGCACCAGGATGAGGCTCAGTGGAATATAGAATGCTCCAAAAGTAGAATAGACGGTGAAGGCCACATGGTCGTGCTCCATCAAGCAGTCCATGACTTCCCTCTCACCATCCTTGCGCTCCACGCTAGGGAACTTCCTCCACACCAAAGGTGGTAGAGACACCAGCACAGACAGCACCCACAGAGCAAAAATGGTTAGGATTGCTCTTTTATACGTGCGTTTCTGGGAATATGCCACAGCGTCTGTGATGGCACGGTATCGATCAAGAGCAATAGCAGCCAGGTGTAAGATTGAGCAGGTGCAGCATGTGACGTCAACGCCCAACCACAGGTGACACACGACCGGACCGAGCACCCACGTCTCCTCCGCGATGTACACGATGCTGACGGGCATCACGAGGACAGCCACCAGGAGGTCTGTCACAGCCAGAGAGCAGATGAGGTAGTTGGCGGGCTGGTGGAGTTTATGCGTGATCAGGATGGCAGTGATGACCAGGGAGTTAATGGCAGTGGTGGCCACAGCTAGAAAGGACAGAGTGAGGGAGAGGAAGATCTTACTGAGGCTCATCCTGCTGGCCAGAACATCAGACAGATCCACAGTGGAACAATTGACAGAGTCCATGGTTACGATGTTTTGAAGCTTTGACCTGTGAGAGACAGATAAGCAATGCATGAGCAAGTCCAAAACGCATTCCCATTTTTTCGTAATGACAGTTACCCTTTCACCCACTGAGTCATATGATTTGAATTTGTTTTGACGTGAATTTATATGCATTTATGCATGTGGCAAACGCTTTTATTCAAAGCAGGTCATTCAATGTATACATTACCAGTGTTTTTCCTCCTAAGACTATAACACATGTGAATTTTAGACATGCTTTACCAGTTGACTTACAGGTGCACCTGTTATTCTCATGTTAGCAGGAAAAAACCTTCACATGCCATCTGCTGAGGGAATGACATTTTTGCTCTCCCCATAGACAGTATTTTCCACCTCATATGAGTACAGAAAGATCTTCTGAATTACATGGTACATGTAATTCTGAATTACATGCACACGCAGTGCAAATGACTTAAATGGTGCTTGTCACTTTTTAGATTTCTGTTTTGGGACATAAGATTAATGTTTATGTATGCCAGGTTGGATGAAAGCACTTTAAAATGTTTACTATTGACATCAATCCTTATGGAGCTGTAATTTGGCATGGAAGCGTGATGCTGATAATACTGAGAGACGGTAGCGCCTTCCTGTCAATCTAATACATTTCACACTCGTTGGATGATGTGAGCATCTAGAATGTGTGAAGCAGGAGCGCTGTATTTGCTACCCTCTCTTTATCAATGCCAAACCATGCTAGTCAGTTTGATCACATAAACACAATCCTGCTATTTTCTCCTGCCAATTACACTTTCCACTGCAGGATTAGACCATTCTAATCAGACTGTTTAACCAAAAATAGTATCCTGTTTTCAAATGATATTTTTAAGATTACAACATTTATAGGCACTTTAAATAAACAAGGCTTTATATTGCATTATATATTAATTTTTAACAGGCATTATATATTCATTTTTAAATTAGTAATACTATGTTCTGTAATGTGTTTTGATGCAATTATTCACAAATTGTGGTTGTTACTCTTCGCTTTATCTTTCGCAGGCTTTTCTGAATTCCATGCATGTAGAGACCTTGAACTCAGTACAACAAATCTTGCTGGAGTGTAGCAATTACTATATAAACCATATATATTATCCCAACATATAGGTAACCACTGTAACTCTCTTACAGAATAAAAATGTGTTCCAAGAACAGGCACTGTGTATCTCATACCAATAATTATTTGATTTACACTCTATTTGAAGCATTTGCATACTTGACATGCCTCAAAGATTTTCAAATCCCTGCCTGGGTCGCTTGCCGGATGACAGTTCTGCTCTTCTGAGTCTCATAAGACTAAAGGTAATTGTTTCAGTGAATAAACATTTCTTGTGCATCTGAAAGTCTCGCACTTCCATCCCAACTGACTTACTCTGTTTAATCATTGAGTAATAATATGCTGTGGCGCATTCATCACTGACTTTGTTACCGGTGTGGCATCATCAGCCTTGACACACATTCCGGGTTTAATTTCTTTCAACAGTCAACAAATAAGGTCTCATAGAAAACACTAGCGATATGTGGCAATTTGGGAAATTAATTAGTTTTGACAGTTAGTGATGGTTGCATGAAAGGGGGAATGCAAAACAGAGTGTATTTGTTTTGACCTTTTTTAAAGGAGACTCTCTTGTATAATAAGGTTGACTAATAAGGCTGAAGTCAATAACTAAACTCTTATCCATTCCTTACTTTCCGTTCATCCATATTCTGATGTGACTATATCTGAATGTTGGCCTTTCACTCACTGACTCATTTTTAAAAACTTTAATGCATTTGGTAGACACCTTTATCCAAAGTGACTTACTGTACAGAGCGTTCAGGTTGTACGTTTTTATTAGTATGTATTTTTCCTGGGGATCAAACCAATGACCTAAGGGTTGCTAAGCACGGTGCTCTGCCAGTTTAGCTGCAGGAAAACTAACACGATGCTAAAGCCTTGCTTTAATATTACGCAACTAACTCAAGCGCTTATATGCCTTTTCTCAAGCTCTGCCTCTGCGCAAACAACAACAGTCTGCCAGAGAGAGATATCTGAAGACATTGCCAGCTGCAGAATGACTGAAGATCTGTCCTACTCAAACATTTAGCATTGGCTGTGCCAAAAAGTCTTCTGGGTGTTGGACTGGTGATGGTACTTCAAATTAGATGCAGCCTAGTAGCATTGACATTCTGTTTAATACTGTTCAAGACTCAGCTACTCCAATCAAACATTCATGTCTTGGTCATCAGAACAAAGAACACAAAACTAGGCTAAAACTGGTGGGACTGCCTCTACCACCAACTAAATTAACTCAAAGTAAACATATTTGTACTCATAGGGCCATCTAGGCTGCCTACAGGTCTCACCTGATCATGGTTTAGATGGAGGTTAACAGATAGGCACTACAATCTTTATGGGCACCATCACAAAATGATTACAGGCTGTCTGACTGAATGTCCTTAATCAATAACGATATACTCTTTTAATTTAGTTTTAAGTGCATCAAACAGACTCTTGTCCTTCACCTTCATTATGAAAGGGCACGAAATGATCTCAATTTGTGTAGCTGATTAACTGCACCCAGTTAATTGGAGTGTGTGAGGTGGCAAATAAGATTTATTTTTAAATTCTGGTTATATTAGTTCATTGCCATTTTTTATTATTTGTTTGTTTGTTTGTTTACTTGTTTGTGAGCTACTTTTAATATCCATGGGATGATTTTTCATAGATTTAGATACTATATATTATATATATGTATATATGTATAAATATAAATATATAATATAATAAATATAAATATATATAATATATACAGAATTCTATAAACACAAATTTAAATTACCTGGCTTTGTCAGTTGTATGGAGATTAATAAAAACAGAAAGACAAATGCAAGGCATCTATATTAAATATTTGACATAAGACAATATCAGCTCATAAGAAACTAAATAAGAAATATTATTGAAACCCATTTATTAAAGAACAGAAAATGTCCCTTATGAGATCTGGACAATTATTCTGCTTCTGAAAAGGACTTTCATTTTGCTATGGATTTTCATTTTAATTTGGCTCTTTATTCGGCTCATGGGTTATTTCGCACCCAACCACATGCACACACACAAAGTCACACTTTCAAAACCCTATTTCTCATCTTGAAATTGAATCTCCATAGGGTGTGTATTCAAAAACTAATAAGAACTAAATGTCAATCCTGCTGTTCCAATACACCGCTGCAACCGCTTTGGAGACAGAAGAGTTGGTGTTCTACCAGTCTGAGATCAAAAATCAATGATATGTGGTCAGAATGATAATTCCCTGTACTTACCTCTATGCCCCATTTTATCAGCTTTGTGAATATCTGTTTATCATTTTATAGATACCTGCTAAATCACCCCACCACCAGTTACAAGGTGCCATACTTAGTCATAAAAAACTACAGTAATTTAGTAATTATTTTATTCTGTAATTTACTTTTATTCACCAAAAATATTTGTATTGTATTTTTGTATGTATGAGGAACGTAATGTACTTGACTGGCCCTTTGGCTCTAGGCCAAAGAAGCATAGATGTAGAAATAAATGTATATGGCGTTCAGTCTAGTAAAATCCACAGCATGGTTTCCTATCATATTAACTCAAAACCTGAAACCAGACAGTCAGACTGATTAGTAATCATAAGCCGTTTTCTCCTGTATTGCAGATATAGTTCTTTCAATTTTAAGAGGCTCAGGAATAAGATCATTTATGATGCATTCTGCCCTAAAGCTGTTTTCTTGCATCACAAATAGTCAAAGCACAGCTCTGAAATAACTTTATGGGGACCACCTATAAGTGAAGCCCTGTTGTTTTCATTGTCTAACAAATGTTGATGAATCATACAGGCTGTCTCTGTACTACATCTTTATTGTTTTCATTGGGTTTTTTTGGCTGCCTGAGATCTGCAAGAATTCCCCTGGTGTTATGAATCTTTTACATACGCCAACTGATATTTTTGGATATTTTCCTTTCTTGCTTATGTGAGAAAAGATTTGTGTCTTACTCTAAAAAATACTTACATTTGTAGTACTATAGTGCCTTGTGAAATATTAAAACCAATTTTATCATTTAACTTAATTAAAGCGTGCTAGAAAATACCTTATTACGCAATGCTTATAATTTATTATTTTGTAATATTAAACACATCTTTAAGTAGATGCATTCCATGTACTGTTCATGTGATTTTTCGTTTTAGATTGTTCAGGTAATTCCGATGAGTGTAATTTTCCTCTGCACTATAATCTTAATGAAAATAAGAATAACTTAAAGAATAACATGTCTGTAAAAGAACCTATAGGGGCTAGATGTTTTCCTAACTTAATAGGAAAGCTGCAAAATCCCATTTCATATTCTAGATTCTCCGGAACCCTTTGGGAATTATGTTCTCTCTCCTTTCACTCTCCTCTTGCACTATGAAAATCCTCATGAATTCTATAATGCATACTAAGTTCCAAAAGCTTGAGCAAATTAAAGGTTAAATGGCAAATTTGGTTAATTGTATAAATTTGTATGTAAATCTAGATGATGTAATCTGTGGTTTACATCAAACTTAAGCCTGAAAAACAATGTTATTGCACGCAAATGCTAAATTTGTATATTTTGCTGGTTATATTTATATTCATGAATATGTACCATTTGTATATAGGAATATACAAAGCTGCACAAATACGTACATATATATGTTTTGTACATAAATGCATATTATCTACCCGAAATATAAACTGTTTTTAGAGCAACACGCCAACTGATGATAAACTCCATTTCCTAATACTTTTCTACTGTAAAGAATAATTTCCATTTTTAACTCATTTTAACGTCATAAGACACATAAAAAACAGATCAAAATATCATTTGTTTTTTGACTTACGTTTAATGATGCCACAGAGCAGGCTGGAGAGGGATCTTTTAGCACGATTTTCCTAGGAAAAGAATTTCCCACAATTGATGGGAATGTGAGCGTGCCGGAATGTCGGTGTTCGGAGCTGCGCGAGACCGTTATAGTTTAGCGCTTCAGAGGAGAGCGCGTGGTTCATCTAGTGCGTGGGAGCCGCGCGCTGTGCAGCGCCTGACAGGTGCTTAATGAGAGGGAGGCGCTGCCTTATATCGAATGAATTACTCAGCAATTACACCCAGTGAGTCCGGTTTTATATGAGCACGGTTCACATCAAGATTTTAAGTGTCATTTTAAAGTATTTTTAAAGCAGAGTTTGGCGTTTTATCTGCTAAATCCGAAAAGTCAGCTAAAGGGAAAATTACTTCCCCGTACAGTTCCCCTGTACATTTTACAGTTCATTTGTACATATCGTTGTGTGGTGAGATGCACACGTCATAGTGAATGCTATCACGATGGAGGATGCTATTCAGGGTCCTCCAAGTGGTTCAATAGGCTGTGATTCATTTCAGCCAGGAAATCTTCTGCAATTTAGCAGTTATGTAACCAGTGCATCTCAAAAGAATCATGCCCATCAGCAGCCCTCAACGTGCTAAACATAACTCTATGTATCAGCACACTTAATAAATGATAGGGTTCCCGCAATGATGACAGCTAGCGCCGCATACTATAAAATAAACTGTGGAAGGTCTAGAGCCCATAGAGTAATGCATTCTAATATATGTGCATATTTACCCCAGAGTGGAGATAGAGGCAAGATTGTGTGTTAATAGACAGCAAATGAAGTGATGTGATGTGATTGGCCAAGATGCTGTGTACACATCAAAAGTTTTGTTGCATATGTTAAAAGAGGAAATGCAGAGGAAGGGCAGGGAATTGGATTTATAATAAGGCAGACATTGAGAGATTGGGATCTAAACAGGAAGAGTCCCAAACAAGGGAGAGCGAGACGGTGAAAAGTGGAAACAAGCAAAGTGAAGGATATAAACCTGGACAAACAGGTGGGCTACTGAGTAATGAAAAATAAAAAAACATTGTCCTTTCAAAATGATGATGCTCTCAAACAACTTGTCAGTGTTCTCTCGTTCTGTCACTTGTTCCCCCAAGCAGAGATTTGTCATTATAGCTTTCTCTGAAAATCAAATCCATCAGCCTGAACCAGGGAATGTAACAGGGAAATCTAAAATTCCACCAGAGGAAAACTGTTTCTGCAGGCTTTGTTTATTGATGATGCAACTGCTTCCATTGAACCTGTGGAGAATTAACTGTTCATGTCAGAATATTTTGTAGGCTTAGCTATGCCTCTAGGTTAAATGCAAAGATTCCCACATGGAGATATGATTATGATATTTAAAAAAAGATGTTATTTAAAAGCCTGGATATTCCCAAAGCATTTTTGCATTGATTTGGTCCTCAACCAACCAAAGAGGGGCTCATGTTACACACAGCCTGGTCATGCTCCTTTGTATACTACTAGTAGCTTCGCAGTCACCATATGAAATACAAAGCTCTGATGTTGGCCTTCAGGACTGCTGTTAAAACAGCACCCTCCTACGTCAACATACCCCTACAGGTCTTTTGTCTGTTTCTTCCTGTAGTCTGCAGTCAGTGTGTGAGAGGTGCCCTGTGGTTCCATTATAACAGTGAACAAAGTTGCTTTCCAGAAACTTTGCTTGCTCTGCTCTTTTATTGTGGAATAAACTTTCAACTTCCACCTGATCTGTTGAGTTCATCACATGGTTTAAAAAAGCTTTAGACTGAGAGCACTGAAGTAAACGACAACTGAAAACAAAAACACTTCCTATAAATAAACCTAAAGGAATAGTTTATTTAAAATTGAAATTTCTCTCATAATTTACTCACCCTCGTGCCATTCACGTGTATATAACTTTCTTTCTTCATTTCTTTCTTCTGCCGAACACAATCAGAATTATTATTAAATAATATCCTCGCTCCTCCCAGCTTTGTAGTGGAATTGAATAATGCATGAGATATTGAAAAATATTTGATTTCCAAAAAGCACATCCATCTATCATAAAGGTAATCCATACGACTTTCTTAATAAATGTCTTCTGAAGTGAAGCAATATGTTTGTGAAAGAAAATAATTAATATTTTGAGCTCATTATTGTGATCTTCATATTATATATGATAAGATCTATATAATTGCTTGCCATCTCTCTAAATTTGAAGTGATGACTGTGAATTGCAAAACCTTTATTTTGACATATTTCTCGTATTTGCTAAAGACCAACAGATAAAGACTGCTTGCCTTGTAACATTTTCATGAAGTGGGTTAAGATCTTCACAGGTTACATTTTCTAGTCTGGTGCCCTTCGCCTGTTGTTGTTGTTGATTTTACTGAAGTATTTACTTGCACACAAAGGCACGTTTGCGTGCAGTGTGCATCAGTCATTTATGAAAGGGTTGTCTCAGGCTGAGACTAGATTAAGGAGGCTATATAGCAGATACTCCAAGAGCTCCGATAACCTGCAGTACACAAACTGGTACTGGTGCAAATTGGTACTACAAACCTGGTGCAATCTGCTTTCAAGTGGCTTATTTAAAAGCAAAGGGATAATAAATATGAAATCTCTAGTACACAGGTCACTCCTGTTTTGGATCAAGCCTGTCTTATTTGCGTCACAAGCCCAGAGGTGCACAGCTCTTATCTTGTCAGTATAAGACGACTATTGACAGGTAGCAAAGAAATACTTCTCATTTTTATACGTTAGTTGGAATGGAAGTGAATACATCAGTTTTTGTGCCAGGATGCCTGCCTTTGGTGCATTGACACCATTTGACATGCAGTGCTCATAGATAAAAGTGGATCTGACGCCCACCTCTGCTTTTAAACTGTGTGAGCTCTGAAGAATTTCTATCAATTTATCCACAGAATTTTTCTGTGAATTAGGATGGATGCTAACTACTCTAGATTATTCCAGATTCTATTATTTATATCTTTCCCTTTGTGTTTTCTCTGTTCATTATAATTTGTATTTCTCTTTATGTCTTTCTCAGAAGAAATTGTAAATACATTTTCACACAGCCCAGTTTAGGAGATTCAGACACCACCTCACATGTTTTACTAGAAGTAGGCATTCTACGGAGTGAAATGACGACTTACAATGTGTTGCCACTTTAATGTGCTTAGTCTTTACACAGGGAAAACTATGGCCTTTGAGTATATAGTGTCCAATGTTCCACACTTCCACACTTTTTCAGAAAAAGTACATAATCTGGGTACTCCTAGTGCACTGTTTCTTTGCAATACACTATGTATACTACAAAATGGAATAGAATAGTACATTAGTATGTGAACTGCAACACACCATCATTTTCATGCTCTCTCACACAGTTTATGAGTCCTCACCATGCTTGATTTTGGGAAACATACATTAAATGTACAGTTTAAATTCATTGTAGGTATAAATGAGCACAGAGAATAACATTGGCTATATTTCACTTCATTTTGATGCTTTTCCCTCACTAACTTCCCTTAAGCTCAAGGATCTGTATGTAGGTTACTGCTTACCTTCAGCGAATGCCTACTACTGGCAGACATGCAAAGGGTTTATATGGAGCACCCTAAGTCCCTAATAACCAAACCGCTATGGAGTCCTATATGACTAGACTCACTTGCCTAAAATCCAAGGGTAGAGGGGCTGTCAGGGCCTTTCTTTAAAAAGTCATTTTTCAGAGCAATTATTAGATCTTAGATGTTTTATTGTAACAGGAGAAACAAAACAAGCTAAACAAAATACAGGGGACACAGGGCGTTTTTTAAATAGCTTTCCTAATAGATAAAAGGTTTGGCTCTAAAAGAAAAAAAACTTTGAACATCGTCCATGGGTATGCTAAATCAATCTAAATTCATTGAGCACCCAACATCTGCTACCCCTTGAACTGTAGGCAGAATGACAGATGCCCACACACTGGAATTAATGTATTATGCAGCTCTGATCACAGCTGTATGTCTGGATTACTCCAATGAGAGTGTCTCATTATAAAAACTAAAATGCCCCGACTTGACATTAAACAATACCACAATAGGTATATGTAAAGTTTATGATTAGATACTATTGAGGTTTAAAATATATACCTCATAAAGGATAATGACAAACAAGCATTTCATGCACTCTTTTCAAACAATTGAATGCAAATTTGCCAAACAGCAGAAAATAATTGATATTTCATTATTTACTTGCTTGATTCCTTTTGTTTGCTAGGAAATTGCTGTGTGTCATACAAAATAGATGTAACTATAAATTAAATCTTCCTAAACCTAGGTAAGCAAACATGGCCAATAATATTAGAGAGGTGACATGAAATATGAGGAAAGTTGAAGTACGCTCTATTTACAGAGGCTTTTATGCAATTTGATCAAGCACAAGTTGTTGCCAAATAGGTAGCAGCAGTGTATGTTTATTAAGCTTCATCATCTAATAACTGTTTTTTGCTTTAGGATATAAAAATGTATTGCTTAGCCAACAAAACCAGGGTATTTATGTGTTTTTCTTTGAGAAGCAAAATGGCCATTAGCCTACACAAATGATAGAAATTACCACGCTGTGTCTGAGCAATAATAAATAAAAACAGGTTTATTATGAATTCCTAGAAGATCCCAGAATTCTTAGCATTAACTACTTCCTTAAAGTAAATAAATTCAAACAAACAAAAGCACTGTTGATGTTCTTCAGCAATGTAATTAAACCATTATCTCTTTCTATGAATGCATAAGCATGTCTGCAATAAATGAATTATTATGAGTGTTTTGTTCATCAGTAATTACTTTATTTTCCACACCAGGTTTTCCTTCTATGCTAAGTGGAATCACATGGGCACACACTCCCACAGCCCTCATTGAGATGCTGCTTATATACAGTTTTGATGACATAGGCTATTATAACGAGCTGTTTAACACTGGAGATGTCTGATCCATATGACCCCTGTGACTCATAATTTCCTGTCTAAGGTTGTCAGAAGATTAAGCTTCTCTCTAATCTTTTCTCTTTTCAAACCCAGAAAAAACATTATTACAATGCAAGACCCTTAGGTGAACAAATAATTGTAGGCCAGTGTTTTTACAGCTGCTTTAGAGAATAAGAAATAGCAGCTATTTTAGAACATTTTAATTTCTTATTGCATAATAAAAAAAATATTTTTACATTCACATTTTTATTATCATACAAGTTTTCATAAATCAATGTACTCATACGCCAATGGCGTATGGACATTTATCTCTTCATATTAACACACAAACATCCCCCAAGTTAAAATTCATAGCCATAATCATTATGTGGTTGCAGTCTTGCTAGAGAACTGACTGTTATTTGGGCAGTCCAGTCTGAGTGAATTATACCACCAGAAATTAAAACGTCAACTCCTGAAGAAAAGTCAATATCAATTGCTTCTGCCAAAGCAAGGCCTGCAGAGTCATATATTCTTGCCTTGGGTATGTCTGACCAGAAGTTGTATAGTTAATCATTACACACCAGTTCTGTCATTTTACTACATGTGCTAAATTACTTATATTATTTACTGCATGTGCTAAATAACTTAAACTAAATTATTCTGTTTAATCATTTATTGTATATTGCACATTGCAAATATTGAATATTGAAGGACTTCAACTATTCCAACAATGGACTGTTCTCTCTGTTGCGTTCAGAGAAGTGATTCTGCACTCTAAAGGCAAAGACAGAGAGAATGAGGAGGAGTTTCTTCCCCCAGGACAGTCACATTTAAAATCAGACTCTAATTGAAATCTGGTTCTTACCTCCCTTACACAATCCCATTGCATCTTTTGTTAACTTAATTTGCATCATTTGCACACCGTATATATATTGCACGATACAAACCTACACTGTTTATATTATAGATAATATAGATATAACTTGGATTATTTATCTTTATTATTTTTTTATTCTATTTCTTCATTTATTGATAATAACTATTCCTACTTCTGTTTTAAGCAGTCAGTTGTATAAAGCATTTTACTGCATATCATACTTTGTATGTTTCTGCATGTGACAAATAAACTTAATTTAATTTGAAATTATTAAGACATTAAGAAATCCAGTAATGAATTTGTGAAGAAATGGTTACTAAATCTGAGACTAAACTTAAAGATGTACAGATGGAGTTAAATATACTTGGGCTTTTAAGAGTCAGACTGTTATTATTCTTTATGGCTATAGTGTGACAGTGATGATGGTTTGACCTGAATGAGATAAAATATTCAAGTATTTGTGTGTGGGTGGCCGGCGTTTGCCTCATGAGTCATGTGTATTTGTTGTTGCTTCTCCAAACTTTCAAGGAGGCGGGTAGGATTTGTACCATGTGCATCTCTATGAAATGAAGTAAAAATTTAAAGGTGACACAATTTTCAGTACCTTTTAAAAAACTCCTACACTTGTGGCGGTTTCTGGGTTTGAAATCAGTAAGCTGCTAAAATGAGATAAACGCTTTAGAACTACAATGACTGGAAGAAGTATATGTCATTTCAGACTCAAGCCTCCCAACTATTGTACTTATTAAAACGCAGGATTAAGGTCAGGGAAACAGTCTGACTGTTTTTATTTACATATTAAAAGGTGAATATCAAATAGTAACACCGTTTATTGACTGCAGCCTACTGTCAAATCTAACGGAGACTTTAATTACTATTAACTAGAATTCTGTTATTGTCGGGCTGAAAACCAATTTTTTTGTCTATATAACTAGATGTAATTTTTATTTGAGAAAGATTACTTTTAACAGCACACATTTTCAGTACATTTTCTAAAAGGCTCTAGTTCCACTCCAAACAACTGTTTAAAGACATTACAGATCTTAAAGTAGAATTAAATATCAAGAAAACAGCCTTAACAGCAGGTTATTTGATGATGTATGCACAAAGTAGCTTTTTGATAAATTCCAGTGTAAACAGTTAAGCGTGTCCTGGCTCTGCCCTCTAGTGGTAAATTAATATCCGAACAAATTACTTGCTATTTGCATCGAAAAAACAAACAAACTATTAACATGTTATTAAAAAACTTTATTAATAGTTAAATTGGGTATGTAATACCCTCAAGAACAAAAAAAGGAAAATCACTGACACCCCAAAACTCTGATAAATACATGAATTAAACAAACAATCTCTCATGCTTATATTATTTACATCCTTATTATATATTGCAGTGTGTAACCTATTTCCATCTAAATACATAGTTCAGTGCACAGTTCTACAGCTCACTGTGTACAGCTCCAAAGCTCAAGCTCAGTTTGCTGCTTACACATGCACTCAAAAATTAACCCTTATTTTGATTTCATTGGTCACACCTCTACATGTTAACTTTACAGGTACCATAACTCCCCAAAAAAACTCTCCTGAATTAATCAATGCACTTACGCAATGCACTTAACACAAATCTTAGCATTTGGCATTGCACTGGAAATCAACTGAATAATATATGTATGCTCAAAATATCTAACCAAGAAATGAGCTAACAGGACCAATTCAGCTATTTCCAATTCAAAAATACAGCAAAGGTGTGAACAAAAACAAAAAGGTGTGACTTACACAGTGTTTTGTCATGCACCAGGAGAACATCTGAGTTGTATGGAGTCTAGACAAAACTCGAGGGGACCGAAGACAGAGCCCTGTGTCATGTATGTTTAGAGAGGTAGGATTCTCCTGTCAAACTTGTTTATAACAATGTGAGTAGAATGATTTTCTGTTATTATTTGTCAGAAAGGCTGAAGCTGCAGTGTGTCACCGGTCTAGATTTCAGGGGAACACGTCCGCCATTCTTCACAGGTAAAGGCATTTTGTTCATTCACACCACAAGTTCTCAAAAAAAGATCTCTTTTCATTTTTTTGTCTTTCTAAAATGACTCCGCTAAAGCCAGATGAAACCGTGGCTCTTATGAAAGAGTCCTAATCAACTATGATAGTCATCTTCCATTGTCATAAATAAATTAAAAATGCAAAAAAGCAAAAACAATTGCATTTGCCATCTGTGGCATTTTATCCCAGAGTAGGCAGGTCCGTGACTGTGAATGTAAGCTTTTGGACTGTCCATTTGTCTGCATCTGTGTCAATGTGAATGCGTTTCCATTTGTATTCAGTATGATAGTATTATAATGTGTGTCTGTGAATTTTAGTGGAATGCGATGTTGTCACCTGCTGTAGCCAGGCAATAATCAGGTGTTTGTGTGTATGTGCGCATCAGCACTAGTCCACTCCAAGGGCTTTGAGCTGTCTCTCAATTTCCTCATCTGATATCCCATCTGCTTTGGACTTGGCAGCACTTGGGGTTTTTCGGGCAGCTGAAGGGGCATGAGCCATCTGCAGGAGAAACAAAAATATCCATTATAATTCAAAATAATAATTGTGACAATTTAAAGAAAAGTGGGACCAAGTCTCGGAATATTAAGATTAGATACTTCAGGACACTTCATTATACTTTACTATAGAATAATGCATAAAAATAGAGGAAAACATTATTTAATAAGACACAGAATTTAAACAATAGTTATAATAATAAATGCGACAATCAATAAATATTTTATTATATATTAATTACGAAGTCAAATTATGTACCTTATATAAATTATTATACAAACTGTGTAATGTAAAAATCTGGATAATCCAAACAACGTTGTATTTTTGTATGAATAATCTTTGTTTATACCTTTCCAGAGATCTCAATTCCAATTTCATCCAACACCTGGTTCACAATGTCCTGAGATTCTTCTTCATCCCCAGAATCCTCAAAGAGCTCATCCAGAGTGTCATTCACTGCAAACAGATGGAAACACAGAAAAACATAAAAATATAAACACTGACTATCTTCTGTTTATTATGTTGTGGTTTGTTTAAAGACAACTATTCATCATAAGGATTTCTTTGGCACCATCATATTTTCTCACAACGCATTTTAAAACACCCACAACAGAAATAAAGAAAATGCATCTTACTCATCTCTTCTGTCATGTCCATCTTTGCTGTCTCCTTCTGGAAGTTCTGCAGTGTCTGCATAGTCTTTTGAGGATCCATCTTTTTATTGACAGCTTGCATTGTCTAAAAACAGGCAGAGACAAACAAATGAGACACCGTTTGGTTTTAAAATGTGTATTTTGCAATTATGCAAATAATGGCTATTTTTGAATACACTACTACACACTGTGTCTGTGCATTTACACACCAACATATGCATCTAGAATACTATGTATACCTTTACATCTATACTATATATCACTACATATCTTACTTTGGTGGTTTTGGCCATGGCTCCAGCCATCTTCATCTGGGAGTTCATAAGCTTGGTTTGTGTAGACATGGAGGTAACCTTAGAGCTCACTGCATATGAACGCGTTTTCTGTTTCCTCACTTGTACAAGCTGCTTGGCTAAAACCTTACAGGCATCTCTATTCCCTGTCTTAGCCATTTTCTTTATCTCCATTTCCTGTGGAAGAAAAATAAATAGCAGAAAACAGTTATTATTAATTATATTATAATTACCTTACATAGATCCACAGATCTCCTGGAAAACATGATCTACATGTGAGAGTATGTGACTCAATGTAAAATGCTGGTACAGCAAGCATAAAGAAATTTCCATATTTATACATATATTTATATATATTAAGTATTAATGTTTATGTTGACAACTGTTTTCTACATAAACATGGTCATTGGCATATGAAGAACAAATATAATAAGTGTTAAGATATAGTCACAATTGCACAGATTGCCCTTTAATTTTTAACAATTGTCATGAGCTAGGTCCAGTTAGTCATAATCCACTGACACAATAAACAGTGCTCTCTGTAGCATGTTACATATCATCGTGATCTCTCACACCTGGTGGTGAGAAAGGGAAATTTTCAGCATTATGTGCACGTCACAAGTCACAAGCATGGGTGGGGATTCTCACCAATTGCTTTTCCTGTTTTTCCAGTGCTGTCCGATCTCTTGTAATCTGCCTCTGCGTTCCGCGCAGCTCTTTGTTCTGCTCTTTAATAACATCTAAGAGTATAAGAAGAAATGTTATCCATTAGAATTTTAATTATTAATGCGAGATAAAAAGCAAGTAAATGTACCGGTAATACGTCTGTAATAAGGTAATAAGTATGTCAGATTTGTTACAGTAATGGCCCAGTGAGTTCATGAAAACAATTGAACAGTTTTCTTAGACTACCTTTAATGCCAGACTCATAAACATCAACCCTAAACATTAGGTAAGAAGATACAAAAAAAGACACAATTATGTGTTGCGGTGGAGGCTGGTCAAAATACAGCAAATAAAGTGTTTATAATTGAATTTAAATTCTAAATTCTGCCACTTTTGTGCTACACAACACAACAGGTAAGCCAAAAAACCCCAAACAGATTTAACTTGTTAATCAAACTGACAGTTTTAACTAAACCAGCGGATGAATGACGTGAGATGTGTTGTTGGGCGGCTTTGACAAAACAATTCCCAAAGCGCCAGGAAACTTACCATCTACAGTCTTTTTCTTGAATAACGAAGCCATGACAACATCAACGTCCTTCGACCACCAATGTAACAATTATATTATGTCGTAAATATTATGACTACTATCAACTAAGAACCACCTATCAAAATATCATGACTGTTTCCTGGTTCATGGCAAGTAGGCGGAAAACTTGCGCGCTTCTGCGGCGACTTTCTAACCATGATTGGTGAAAATGTCCGTGACGTTAAAATAAGTTATCCAATCATAACTTCAATCTATTAAGCACCACCTATTGAGCGCTACTGCAGTTTTCACTATTCTTGACATCATAAACAATATACGGGGTAAACGTTTTCCTTTAGAACGCTTCAAATTTGAATTCTCTCGAAATTACATATTTTTATGACAAAAATGCATTTGTTTATTACGATAAAAGGCAGCCATTCATATCACAAGGAATTGACGCATGCGCAGTGCGGGCATCTATGAAGCAGGCGTTCGTCCAGGTTCGTCTGAATTCGACTGTGCTCGTCGGCTATTCGTATATCTTCGTCCGTACTTCGTCATGTTTCGCCTACACATCGGATACTGTCGATTGTGAATTAGGGCTGTATTTCGTCCCTCGTTCTCTCTGTGTTGTTGTCTTCGGTGACGCGACGGAGGTGTAGCCTGACGCGGTCTCTTACGTGTCGGACTAAATAAAAGTGGAGCTCCGGAGGCCTGGGAGTGACGAGGCGAGTGTGTCGGGTAAGAAGAGACGCATTCGTGGGGGAAAGATTAAGCACATGCCGTTGGACAATCATATATATGGACATGTCGCAATGCTCAATCCGTCTGTAACAAAGAGATCATGGCGGCGGTGGGCATGTTTCTCAACAGCTTGGACTTGCAGACAATGAGTCAGTCAGGCAGTCGGAGGAGAAAAGAGAGCGGCTTCTAGAAACACATGCGTGTTTATATAAAGGATAACAGATGCTTAGTATTATTAGTGCGATCGCCTGTCTACGGAACCTTTTAATGAAAAGGTTTTTCTTCGCTTTAGCGTTAGTTTAGGCAGCAGCCGAAGCTCTCTGTGTTACAGTGAAGATTTTTACTGCATTCTCGCCCATGCACAGCTGTTTCTAATCCACGAAACAGATTTTCTAAAAACAAAACACTGTAATAAATTGTAGGATCGGAAAATAAAGAGAAAAATACATCATTATTATTTCTTACTAATTAAATGACGAAACAGACAGATTTTGTGTAGAATTGTTTAATTCAACATGGAACACAATTTTACAAGTCGAAACACGTCTAAAATGCAAACACTTGTACTTTTGTGTTGTTTTACTTCAAATTGCCATAAATCACCCGAAAAAAAACAAATCGTTTTACTGGCATCCATTTTGTTCTTGTTTAATTTATTGTAATGTTTTCATAAATCTTTGAAAAACGGCTCAAAGCGACTGACAGCTGCGCATACGGAAGTAAAAAAGGCGGCAAAATGGTGTCTGCTTGATTTTGTTAAGCACGAAGACTGAGTCTCAGTTCTGCGCCTGACGTTATTACTACTGATTACAAATAATTATCGACTCCATCAAAGTAAGGCTCATTAATATTCATATTTTCGTTCATGTGTTTCATTAATTAACTTTGTTCGCTAAGACTGTTTTTGTTATCGTGTGTATCGTAGTAAGCAGACATAAAATAAAAATTCTCTTTTATAATAGTACACAGAATTATGAAATATATAAGTAAATTGAGACTGCACACTGAAATTATCTTGACTAATATTGTCTGTTCACAGTCCCGACAGCCTTTCAGGCTATAAAATGAATAGTCCAAATGCTGTCAAAACGAATGCTTGATAAGCACAGTCTATAAGACAGATTTTTGTTTGTGTTTTTACAGTTACACCCTTACTGTTGTAGTTACAGACTTTAACTAGACATGAACATTTACTGCTCCTATGTGTTAACAATATATATATATATATATATATATATATATATATATTTAAATAACACAGTTTACATTTTGGAAAGCCAAAATTAAATGTTATAACATCTCCAGGCTATCTAAATGACCATGGAGGCAGGAGCGGATGTCCAGCAGGGTGGCGACACTGCAGTATCTGAGACGGACACACAGCAGATTGCTACCTTGGCACAGGTGAATTAGACCCCCTGCATGTAATACAGTGTGTTGTAACTAAAGCTTCCATATGTAACTAACATGTAACTAGAAGCAAAGGATAATCATCATTTTATCAGTAATGGTAATTATACTAGTAGATGTATACTAGTATCATGTTGTGCTTTCCCTGTTGCAGGTTTCTATGTCAGCAGGACAAGCATCAGCCACTGCACCCACAGTGACCTTAGTGCAGTTGCCCAATGGCCAAACTGTGCAAGTTCACGGGGTCATCCAGGCAGCCCAACCCTCCGTCATACAATCTCCACAGGTGCAAACTGTACAGGTAAGACCTTTAGGCTGACATAATAGTTGAAATTATTGGAGCAGAGGTTTAGAGGTTATGTAAATACAGTTCTTTTATATAGCTTATCCTTGGAGATTATGTAGGCTATCACAAAACTGTATGCAGACTGCACATAGGTCTCTTTTAATATTTATACACTGTGGTTTGCTAATATAGAAGAGTCATGTTTAAAATATGACCTTTTGTAAAAAAAAAAACAACAACTGCCTTATGCTGCTTTAAGTGTAATAAAATTTGTTTTTTGCTTTTAATATTTATGTTCCCATTTGTCTTGTATTAGATTTCTACCATTGCAGAGAGCGATGATTCTCAGGAGTCAGTGGACAGCGTGACAGATTGCCAAAAAAGGAGAGAAATTCTGTCTAGACGGCCATCATACAGGTACCAACAATGGCATCTAGATACCAACAATCCTTATGAAAAACCATGTCTTTGTTGTATTAACAGTGTATTTGTATTCTGTTGTTCACAAACCTGATTGGATGTTTTGTAATGCAGAAAGATCCTGAATGACCTGTCATCAGATGTTCCAGCAGTCCCACGGATAGAAGAGGAAAAATCAGAGGAGGATTCCACCCCAGCCATAACAACTGTTACCGTGCCAACACCTATCTACCAAACAAGTAGTGGGCAGTACAGTAAGTTGCCTGTTTGCCTTTACACTACCAAAATGTTGACACACCTACTCATTCTCTATTATTACTACTTACCACATCTTTGAATAATGGTAAAGTCATTAAAAGTAGCACATAATCTTCCATATTAGCATATTCATCAAAACAGGCACCATTTGTCTAGACTTCCATTTTACATTCACAATTACGCATGTGGCAGATTTTATCCAAAGTAACTTACTTAGTAACTTAGAATCGAACCCACAACCTTTGTGCTGCTAACACAATGCTTTACCAGTTGAGCTTGTTTCCAGATTTAAGCACATTCTGAGCATTTTGTTCAGGTTGTTTTTTTTAGCATACATCTTTAAATCAAAAGAAACACAAATTTGTCAAGTGGGATCCAAGTATAACTGCATTACTAAACAAGACATATCAAAAGACATTATTAACGTGATTAACAACAAAGTAAACATAACTAAATCAACAGTAAAGGTAGATAGTAATATTTTGGATGACTTCATGTATTTTCTAGTTGTGTGTAAATCAACATTTTTAATTTTTTCTTCCTCAAAGTCGCAATCACTCAGGGTGGGGCGATCCAGTTAGCTAATAACGGAACAGATGGAGTTCAAGGGTTGCAAACCCTGACCATGACCAACGCAGCAAGCGCTCAGCCCGGCACCACCATCCTGCAGTATGCACAGACCAGTGATGGGCAGCAGATACTGGTGCCCAGCAATCAAGTGGTAGTACAAGGTGAGATGACCTTTCATGAGATGACCAAGGTGACCTTTCCAGTCCTAAAAAAGCATATATGACTTTAAAGTAGAAGGAAATTGATGAAGAGAGATAACTATAGACGAGAGTCTGCTGCTGTAGATTCCCAGATGTAGATTAGTACTAGATTATGTCACTGATAAATTCCTCTGGACTGGGCTTAATCTGTGTTCAGGGACCCAGCCACACAAGGATTTCAAATGTATCCTGCCAAACTCTAAATCTTCAGTGCACGTATTTTTCAGCTGCCTCTGGAGATGTCCAAGCATATCAGATCCGCACCGCTGCTGCCAGCACCATTGCCCCAGGAGTAGTCATGACCTCCTCTCCTGCTCTGCCCAGTCAGGGAGGTACTGAGGAGGTAACGCGTAAGAGGGAGGTGCGACTTATGAAGAACAGGTACGTTTGAAAACTCCTCGTATGATTAGTGAATTTAGCCATGTGCCATGTTTTCTTATAGACACTTCTCCTTTGTGATTCTACTGTTATGACTCGGCACAGCAGTCTTCCTTAGAACCTCTGACAGGATTTGAAATGTTTATATTTTAGTAGGAAGTCGCCAAGACTTTAAAATGAGGCGTAAAAAAGGTTTTACCTCATAAATAAAGGCTATACGTTTTGATTAACTTCTTTTGTTCAATGAGTGGTGTAGTGGCCTTGTAATTTCTTCACTGTAATGATCTGTTTTCACCACAGGGAGGCAGCACGGGAGTGCCGAAGAAAAAAGAAAGAGTACGTTAAATGTCTGGAAAACAGAGTGGCTGTGTTGGAGAATCAGAACAAAACACTCATCGAAGAGCTCAAAGCGCTTAAGGACCTTTACTGTCACAAATCAGAATAATACCACTCACACATGTGCTGAACAGATTTCTTCTAGTGCCTCAAGAGAAAGAGACTCTGAACGTACTACAGGCACCGATGCACAGCATCTCTATCTCTCTCTTCATTTCTATTCTTTATTTTTTAATATTATCTTCTGTAAAAATCAGTTATCAGGAATACATTGTAAGTTTGTAAGTGTAAACGTTTTTTTCATTTCTCTTCAAAAGAGTTGGTTCCTCAAAGAAACATATTTTCAGGGTACAGTTTGGGTTATCAACAAGTCGCCATGCTTTAAGGAGAATTCTGATCCACAGAGAGCACCAATCAGATTCAGCCATAATGGAAAATAAATGTTTGTGTGGGTTTATCTCGGAAACAGCCCAGGGTGCTGCTTTTGAGATCTGCTCCTGTCATTTAGAGGTTCCGCTTTGAAAGACGTTCCCCACACTGCACCAGTCATTGGTGAAGCTGTGTGCAAGCAAGATTAAAGAGGGGTATTTTTTTTTTTACTTTTGAAGCATGGGTCTTTAATGATTGATATTAAATCAACTGTACTCGCTCCTGTTGTTTTACTGCTTTTGTTACTAATACATGTACTCATTTTTTTCCTTTGTTAAAGACAT
>JAZGTI010001908.1:0-40001 GCA_036877585.1 Botia kubotai | reverse complement strand
ACCCGGAAGACAGCGGTTAACATCCACACACACTCCGGCTTCGTCGTCATCAGCTCCAAGTACGCAAACCACTCATTCCGTTCAATACTAATCATTTTAAATCTCCGATGCAAAGAGAGCACTTTTGTGTATAATACATCCGCCGTGCACCCGGCTTTCCGCCACTTCTCCTGACGAGCCTCACATTCACATCAGGTGCGGAGCCTCACATTCACATCAGGTGCGCAGCCCCACCCTCGGCCCGTTCCGCTCGTGACTCGTGACTGAGGACTGAGAACTTAGGACTGACTTCTTCGTCCCTCTTTTAAACAGTTGACCATGATTGGATGTCAAGTTAATTAGTGGTGACGCACTACGTTTCGCCACAGTAGGCCTCAACCCCACAGTAACACAGATGAAACATATCACTAGCGTGTGCTTTCCTAAAGACTGACCACCCAAAGGCACATGGTCAACAGCTATGGTCGCCATATACACCTTCAGAGTGAAGAGAGATAGCCCTGTTGAAAACAGGCCCCCTCAGAGGCCAAACCCACAGTTTCCACAGTCTGGAACGAGGGTGAAGATCCCTGAGTGGACAGTGCATTGTTTCTTGCAACACAAACAGTTGATGTAGCAAACCACCAATGTATTGTCATTCCAGACAGATCTTCTCTGGGAGAAATGGGTTCAAAGCTAGAAACACTATCATCATCCCCAGGCAGTTTATGTGCCATGAGAGATTATGGCTTTTCTAAAGAACTTAGCTTAGCAACCTTTCAAGATTGCTCCCAAGCCTTAATGAGAAGCATACGTTGTGAGCATTATGTGGCAGCAAGGACCTGGTCAGACATAACAGTCTCTGAAACTGATTGTGAGTGACTGGTCTAGCTGCTAGGATCCACCCGATACAAGCAGGAGATAGCCTGCATCATTGTGAAATTTCAATTCACCCCTAGAAAAGTGGTTCTCTGAACTGGAGAAAGCACACTTCTCTTGACATTCAGCCTTAACAACAGCTTTTTTATGTGGACAAGGATGCCTTCAGAATGCTGAATCAGCATCATCTCTGATGTGCTAGAATCAGCCAATCATTTTTGTAATTTAATATGTGAATGCTCTGGAGTCACAACAGAACCAGAGCTGCATCCATGCATTTGATAAATGTGACATTGCTAGACCAAAGGGAAGAACCTGGTACTGGTATACTTTGCCCCTGAAAGCAAACCTCAAGAACTTCCTGTTTTGAGGAAGGATGGAGATGTGTAAATATGCATCCTTTAAATTTTTTGTGTCAAACTAGTCCTCAAATCTGGTTTGAGTCATGATTTGTTTTAACTGACTAATTAATATAATAATTAATAACTTAAAATAGGCACAAGTTTAAAATCTGATGCAAGCCGTCATCCTTCTTGGGAGTGATGAAGTACTGGCTGTAAAAGAGAGCCCCTCTCGAGCAAGGAACACATTTTATAGCCTCCCTTCTAAAGAGAGTAGCTTCCTGTTACATAACCAGAGACTTTTGGGGTTTCCCATCTGCCAAATGGCCTACTAAGGGTGCTCTCAGGTGTACTCTGGTGTACTTAGAAAAGCTAACTTGGCACCCTGAAGTGGATGGCAGGGACAATTAAACTGACTGTTCTGGGACCTTCCTCAAAGGGAGCAACATCACAGAGCGGACACTGAGACCTGAGCTTGCTGGAAACTGACCTTTGCTTGCCCCCAAGCACCAGTGGTGGCAGGTTTGGCAGACCAGCCTCCTGAGAAACAGGCAACATATAATAAGGTGTTAACCATTTCTACCCAGATGAGCATGTTCTCCGAAGCCTAACACCCCTGGTGTCAGGACTTCTTCGCCACAGCCTTCCTAGACAGAATAGCTGTCATCAGATCCACCTTCTCCCTAGGGTGCTTCAGCTGAGAGTGCTGTCCTGATTCCTGACCACAAGCCTGAGCAGTCATCTCAAAAAGCACCAGGTGGGGTCAGAACACACGCAGCAGGAGAGCTTTTATGTACTTCATAAAAAAACCCTGAATTGAAACATCTCTTGTGAACATTTACATGCAAAATATGTCCTAAACCCATCATATGGGTTTGGAATGACATGGGGGTGAATAAATTATGAGTTCATTATAGGAAAAATATATTTAGATGATTCAAAAACAGTAAGTGGTTGTCATTTGTATGTACATATTCATCTATCAATTAATGTTACTGATTGCTTTGTTAGAGTGTTAGAAAGTGTCTCATGCTGTCTAATGCATAGTGTCTAATGCTAAGCTAGCATTATCTTCAGACATTATGTCCAGTCGCCCATGGACCATTGGCTGAATGTCTGAGTGTAAGATATGCAAAGTTGGAAAGATTTAAGGATTTTAAGTCATCGCCTGATTGGTTGAATTCTACAGAATTTTACAGGATGTCCCATTGTTTAATAGTGTGCCTGGAAACGTGACGCCAAACAAAACAATCTGTGACTGGTTATTTTACATGTCAGTCAAACTCTTGAGCAGTCCTTGGCAAATGAAAGCAAAAAATGTTCTGAACTTCTGCCATCAGTCTGAAGTCTGACAACATGAGACCTGCCCATGGCCATATTTTTGCTCTGTGCAGAAATTCTGCCGGGTTTGTATGGGAGAGTTTGTATGGGAGAAATAATACATGGCTGTTTTATGTATTAAAGGAGAATAAAGATTTATTTATTTTATCATTCACGGAACCAAAAAATTGACAATTTATTTATAATGCTATAATGCTCATTTAATCCATCCTGCCCCACACAGTGCACTGTATAGTGCATTAAATTAAAAACTGATTTAATTAATAAACCATCAATAAACCAAAGTCATCACTGTCAGTCATATTAAACTGGTGAGGATGTGTGGTACAAAGTAAGGGTTTGTGTACTGCTCAATTAATGGTTTGTGAGATTTCCTAATGAATGAACTTGTGGACAAAAGTGTGCATTCAGGATGTGTTTTGTCGTAATGCTTTAATTAAAAAAAATATTAGCAAAAATTTGTATTGTTTTTAATTAGGTCTTTGTCAGCATATGATTAGAGGCGATTATATTGAGAAGAGTTCCCTCAGAAAGTAAATAAATGGAATCAAAACTTGTTTTGTCTTGTTAAATTCTTTTTGGCCCACATGCCTGGCAAACCATTCCCTGTTCAACACAATTTTATATAACAATATTTTATTGTAATGATACAGTATATTTGTGAGCCTTGCAATTTCCAAAGCTGTACCACAGTAGAAAATGTGGATGAATTTTGAAATCAGTACACAACACACAAGTCTAGGATTTTATGAATTTTTAATGATCAAATTATTCTGTACGTTAAGAGATCTGGCATATGACCAGCAGCATTAACAGTAAGGGCAGTTTTATTATGCCTTATATCCGCTGTGAGCAAGCCAAAGGCACCAGTGGCAGGGGAAAACTCCTTAGCATGCTGAAAGTTACAAAATTATAAACAAAATATATTACATATACAATGCATTGCAATATACACTACATTACAACAGGGATGGGAACCTTCTCCCTGGAGGGCCAGTGTCCTGCAGAGTTGAGCTCCAACCCTGATAAAACTTATCTGCTGTCTAGTAATCCTGACTAGCTGGTTCAGGTGTGTTTGATTATGGTTGGAGCTCAACTCTGCATAACACTGGCCCTCCAGGAACAAGGTTCCCCATCCCTGCCCTACAATATGTATTACACATACAATAATTACAATATATAATACAATGTGCATTACATATACAATAGTTTCAATATACATTACAATGTATTACATATACAATGATTACAATAGATATCACAATATATATTACATATACAATTACAATAATCTCTGATGCTGTGGCGGACATGATGCGGAGGTTTCCTCCGTAACAGAGAATGGCTCCTGACGCGAGGAGGACTACGTCGACGAGGTCTCCCTCTGGGTCTACCTGTGGGCTCTATGGAATTCCTCGATTAAGGTGGGATCTAGAATATCCCTGGCATTTATCCATGAGCGTTCCTCAGGACCGTACACCTCCCAATCCACGAGGAACTGGATCCTCCCTCCCCTGCAACGTGAATTCAGGAGTTCGTTGACCCGGTAGGCCTCCTTGCCGTCCACCATGATCGGGGGGGCCTGTTGCCGGAGACCCCACTCAGCATCCACAAGCGGAGCGCCAGCGGGTTAGGTAACTCTAAACGGGCTGAAACAGGAGCAATCATTCTAGTGATTTGAAATGGTCCTACATACCTCGGGCTGAGCTTTTTACATGGCAGAGTTCTGGGTGTATTCTGGCCACATCAAAAATCTACTCCAGTCGAATTGTCCTTGTTGGCAATATGAATGGAGGAACCTGATTATCTCTTGATTTAGGCGCTCAGTTTGGCTGTTCGGTTGGGGGTGGTATCCCGAGGTGAGACTGATGTTAACTCCCAGTCCCTTAAAAAAGGATGCCAACACTCGAGAGGTAAACTGGGGCCCTCGATCCGAGACAATATCATCTGGCAGTCCGTAAAAAAAGAAAAACGAAGTTGCAAAGCAGTTCAGCTGTCTCGAAGGCTGAGGGCAATTTAGGGAGGGGAATTAACCGGCAGGCGTTAGAAAAACAATCCACGATAGTGAGGATTGTGGTGTTCCCCTGAGAGTTGGGCAAATCAGTTATGAAGTCAATGGCTATGTGGGACCAGGGACAGTGGTATGGGTAGGGGCTAAAGGAGACCAGCTGGTAGTTGTCAGGGATTTTTGGAAGTTTGACAAATTGAACAGTTCTGGATGAATTTGATTGTATCCCTAGTAATTGTCGGTCGCCAATATTGATTCTCAAGAAGATGAGTTGTGGCAGTAATACCTGGATGACCTGAACTGGGACTGTCGTGTACCTGGGTGAGTACCTGATCTCTAAGTTTTTCAGGACATATAATAGATTCTCGGGGCATTCGGCTGGAGGTGGCAGGGAATCATTAACTAAACGAATTTCGGTTTGGAGATGCCATTGTACAGGTGCTACGAGCAAACTTTCTGAGATAATGGGTTCTGGGTCCGCGGCCTTAGGTGTTGGTTCACCCTGTCTAGAAAGTGCGTATGCTTTGGTATTCTTGGAGCCCGGGCTGGGGTTACAGAAACATCGAAACGGGTAAAAAATAATGCCCAACGGGCCTGACGAGGATTCAAGTGCTTGGTTGTGCGTATGTACTCTAAGTTCTTATGATCTGTTATCACAGTGAAAGGGTATGTGGCTCCCTCGAGCCAATGATGCCATTCCTCCAGAGCTAGTTTTATAGCCAATAATTCTCTGTTACCCACATCATAATTCTGCTCCGCAGCAGATAATTTCCAAGAGAAAAAAGCACATAGATACATCTTGGAGGGAGAGCCCTGCTGTTGGGATAGTATGGCCCCCACCCCATGATTAGACGCATCTACTTCAACTATAAAGGGTTTTTCGGGGTCTGGATGACGCAGAATGGGGGCGGATGTGAAACAGGACTTTAATTCTGAGAATGCCTTGGCTGTGGATTCGTTTCATGCCAAACGGCCGGAATGACGTTTTACTAGTGACGTGAGGGAAGCTGCAACTAAACTAAAATTGCGGAAGAGCGGTGGTAGAAATTCGCAAACCCCAGGAAGCATTGTAGCTCCTTGACCGTCCTAGGGACCAGCCATTCGGTGACCGCCTGAACTGTCTTATCATTCATGGCTACCCCTTCTGAACTAATAACATACCCCAGGAATGAGATGCTGGTGTGATGAAATTCACATTTTTCTCCCTTAACGTACAAATTATTTGCGATGAGCCTTTGTAACACTGAACGCACGTGTCTCACGTGTTCCTTCCGAGTCTCTGAGTACACTAGGATATCATCAATATAGATAATGGCCCATCTTTCAAGCATATATCGAAAGAGGTCGTTCATAAACTATTGAAATACCGATGGGCTGTTTGCTAAGCCAAAAGGCATGACGAGATATTCATAACGTCCGGATGTCGTGGAAAATGCTGTCTTCCACTCGTCCCCTTCTCGGATGCGAATTAAATTATAAGCACTTTGTAGATCAAGTTTGGTGAAATACTTTGCTTTACAAAGTTTCTCTAAGGTGGCGGGGATGAGTGGAAGCGGATATCGAAATTTCATGGTGACCTCATTTAGATTACGGTAGTCAATACACGGCCTAAGACCACCATCCTTCTTTTTAACAAAAAAGAATCCTGCAGACACTGGCGAGTTAGAGGGTCGGATGAATCCTTTAGCTAATTCCTCCTCTATATATTGAGACATAGCGGCGGGCTCGGATTGAGATAATGGGTAATTGATCGACCCTTGATGGGTAATTTTTCAGATTTTAACTCAATAGCACAATCAGTAGTGCGATGAGGTGGTAATTGAGAGGCTTTAGCTTTGCTAAATACTATGGCTAGATCTGAGTACTCGGGAGGGGCACTATTTTTCAGCTCTAGTTGAACCTCATTCTGATGAGGGGTTTGGCCTAGGGGTTTTACCTTTAATAAACACTGCTTATGACAATTCTCACCCCAACGAAGGATATGGCCTTTGCTCCAAGAAATAGTGGGCTCGTGACGTTGCAACCAGGGCAAACCCAGAACTACAGTGTGGTTAGGAGAAGATATAACAAACAATTAAGTGCTTTCCAAGTGGAGCACACTGATGCGTAGTTGAATAATTTCTGTCTTTTGCTCCACTCGTCCCACTCCTAACGGTCGGCCATCTAGCGCCTCCACTTCTAGAGGAGAAGAACAGAGTGTTAGGGGGAGATTGTTTTCCTTGGCGAATTCTAAAGAAACAAAATTAGCTGCGGCTCCAGAGTCTACCAAAGCAAAGGTTTGTATATGTTTTCCTAAACTAATAATGGTTATGGGTAATTGAAATATATGATTAGGTGACACAGTAGTAGAAGCTAGACTCACCCTCTCTTGATCAGGCCGGGGTCAAGCGGGGCAGGACGTTCCCAGATGTCCAACTAACCCACAATATAAGCATAAGCTCTGTCGGAAACGTCGTTCCCGTTCTTCAGGGGTCAGGCAAGTATAATTGAGTTGCATGGGTTCGCTACTAACAGTGTGATCTTCTCTGCTCGGGGCACAGATTCAACATGGTCTACGGGATCTTAAAACATTATCAACTTAAATAGAAAGATCAATTTACTCACTCAGCAACCTTCCCTTATCGCGACAGGCCAGTTCTGACTGTAGTTCAGGTTTTAGTCCCTTGCGATATAACAGGAGAAGGGTGTCCTCTACCCAATTTGTTTAAGCGGCGAGTGTACGGAACGTGAGAGCATACTCTGCGGCTGGACGTTCTCCCTGAGTTAAAGCAAACAATTGTTCTCCTGGACTAATTCCCTCCGCTGGATGTTCAAAAATTTCTCTAAAACTTTGTCGGAATGAATCAAAAGTAGAGAAACTCGATCCATCCGCTCCCCAAACAGCCGTGGCCCACTCTAATGCTCAACCTGTTAATAGTGAGCAGACAAATGCCACTCGGCTGTTCTCCGTTGGGTAAAGCATGGGTTGTTGTGAAATAAAAGAGAGCATTGAAGAAGAAATCCCTTACACTGTGCTGGATTACCGTTGAACTTTTCAGGAAACGCTAGCCGCGGATGAGTAGTAGTTACCGGGACGGGAACCGGTGCACTAGAGGTAGAAGGAATGGCCGCCATATCTTGTTGAGGGTAATCACGACTCCCTTGTACAATTCGCACGAGCTCCTCAGTTAAGGTGGTTAACCGAGCGAGTTGGTGTTGATGGGATACTAATTGTGCAGATTGAGCGTGTACCTCAGCGGATAGCTGTTGCACGGCTGCTGGATCGTGTGGCGGCGATGTCTTCTGTAATGAAGACGCAGAGCTATGAGGATCCATTCGCAGCTTTTAATTCTCAGGTCAGACAGGCAAGGGTAAATAACAACAGCAAACAGGAATGTAATAGGTGAAACAATACTCAAGTCGATAGTCCAGACGAGGGTCAGGGCAGGCGGCAAACAATCGTAAATCCAAAACAGGCCCAGTCCAAAAGCAGGCGGCAAACAATCCAAAAACGTAATCCAAAGCAAGGTCATAGGCAGGTAGCAAGCAATCCGTAATCCAGTAAACAGTCCAGTAATAGCCAGGCAAAAACAACAAGGGAAAAACGCTCTGAAATGTATGCAGGAAGGCAATATAAGACAACGCACTGATAGAAAGAAAACGGAGCGTTAAAATAGTCTGCAGGAGTATAACATGTGACAAACAGGAAATGAGGCGTGACATGTGACAAACAGGAAATGGTGCTAAGTCTACGAGAGTTGTAGTCCGGAAGTGTTCTTAATATTCGGGTGACGGTTCTCTCTGATGCTGCGGCGGACATGATGCGGAGGTCTCCTCCGTAACATGAACATTTCATCAAGATTTATTTAGGGCTAGCACTTGCAGACGTCTAGAACTTTCTTATTCAATTTTTAGCTAGGCATTTAACTAGGGTAGCTTCTGAGTGTTTCCCTAAGTTTTAATATGCCTTATATCCCCTGGGAGCAAGCTTGAGGTGACAGTGGCAAGGTAAAACTCCCTACAATAAAGCAGGAAGAACCCTTAGGAGGAACCAAGACTCATCAGGGGAAGCCCGTCCTCCTCTGGCTGGCATACATTTAGGACTAGCTTCTGAGTGTTTCCCTAGGCATTTATTTTTTTATTTTTTATTTCAAAATACTGGCAAGTTGATAAAATTTTAAACTGCTCTAAAAGAATTTAAAGTATGGTATATCAATATAATTTTTTTTAAATTAAATTAAATTAATTACTTTAATTGATCCAAGACCACCTACCTGGACAACACTTACCTGTGCTGGGACTATAAAGATAATGGCATATTAGTAATTGACTTGTGCGCGTTGTCACGGGCGAAGAATCACACAACAAGGTAGGCTTAATGAAAAACCCCCGGAGGGTGGGTTTATTACAATAAATCAGGGTGGTGAAATGGGCAAGGGCGGTGATAATGGCGTGACTGGTGCTCTGGGTGCTCCTAGTTCCCGTGAAGAGTGGGTGTCCGAACATGCTCCAAACAAACGGGCTGACGGTCACTCGCTGCTCTCTATGGGGAAAAACACAGAGGTTAGTCGCCATGCAAAAACCAACGAAAAAACACTACTCAGCCTCTTCGAGAGCGCTGGCGGCTTTTAAAGCAGTTTGCTGATGAGGAGCAGCTGTGGCCGGTCAGCCCGCGATGAGGATGTGCAGGTGTGCCGCGTTTATTACCAGGGCGACGCTGATGAGCCCGGAGACACTCGTCACAGCGTCTTAAATAGAGCACCAGCATTAGTGCATCATAGTGGGCACTATGATGTCACAACACGCAGGTCAGGAGGAGATCATCAACAGTTCTAAGAGAACCAGCAGCTATGTGGATTATTTAGCATCATAGAAACGGATGATTACGAATTTTCAGATGAAATGAAAGTGAAAAGTTCAGCAGAAAGGTTTTAGCGTTTCGGTTTCAACATAAGTCAATATAATACTAAACAATATAATATGTCGTATGTTCGTTAAATATATGAGTACCGGAAAGAAAAACTTCACCTGTGAATACCATCAAGGCGCAACTGCGGGTCTGATATTTAAAAAGAATTTTGCGCATTTCTCATTACCGCAGTAAGAAAAAATGTTTGGAATTGTTAATGTTGTGTTTTTTTATGCAAAATGCATATTGTTTTTATATATTGAAATAATAGGACTCAAATTCAAATATTTTTTAAGCTAAATAAAAGAAGAACTTTTCATACACAGCTAACAATTTTAGCTTGTAGGAACATTTCCCTGACGTTTCCATTATGTAGCAAAACGTTATTCTGAAAGTTCTAGGAATGTTCAAAATACTCCTTAACTTGTTTTAAATATGAATGTAAGAATCAGCCATAAAACATTTATCCAAAAATAATCAACTGTTTTGTGAACTATATAAAACTATGAGTCTCTTTCCTTGTAAGATTTATTATTTTCTTGTGACTTTTTCTTTTTAAGTTTTCATATGCATATTTTATTTCTATTTGATTCTGGTTCAGAATAGAATTTGGTTCAAACTTCAGGTATATTAATCTTGTGTGGTGAGTCAGCAAATGTGGAATGTATATTGATAATGACTAGATTTCTGAAATGTAACATTCAGAGTCTCAGCATGGAGAAATCTTTCAGACCTGAAACATCTATGGCAATGACGCTGATGAACATCGGCACCAGACAGATCTTCTTGGAGGAACACAACCTGTTTTGTCAAAACGTTTCCCGGTTCTTTCAGGAGGAAGTGGTTCATGCTGAGTGAGTCACCTTATGCCTAAAGTGTTAGTGTTTATGTATTTTTCATGTTTGTTGATTTATAAAGAGTGTTTGTGTGCTATGGGAAAAGCCTTCACCTGTTTGTCATTGTAGCACCATTCTTACCTGCTCAACACATTTAGATGCTTGACTGATTATGCTAATTTATTTTGATATAATTTATATAATTCATTACTGGCTATGTGTTCTGATGTTCCAGATCTTCTCTGTATTCTTATACAGAGTATTTTCTCTGTATTCTTATATTCTAAAATGTACTCTCACTGCAGTGGTCCAGTGTTTTCTCCGAACCGTGAGAGAAAAGTCTCAGACTGAGTGCTTTATTCTACGGATGACTGTTGGGAAATGCATTAGGGCCATTGCTTTGACAGAACCTGGAGCAAGCAGGTGAGGTGCAATATTGATGCTTGAATCTTTTAGGAGTGTTTACCAGGATATTTAAAGCACTGTGTTAAGACTCCGGCCTGATCATCCTGGGTTTGTATTGTTTCTATGTTGTCTTTTGTGATACGTGGTTTTGTTTTGACAGCTTGCCACGTGCTCCACTGTCCGTCTCTGCCCCGCCCTCTCGTTTCTGTCATTATCTGCACCTGCTCTCCACCCATCTATTACCCTTTATATTTCCCTCGTGTTTTCGCTTCGTTGTCAGATCGTCTTTGAGAAATCCAGTTTCCTTACCAAGCGCCTTTTGCTAAGTCAAGTCAAGTCTAGTCTAGTCAAGTTTGTCCAGTCCTGTCGTGTCGATTTCAGGCTGTGTCCCGTCCTGTTGTGTTCTTGTCTTTGCAGTGTTCATCGTGACCCGTTTCCCCTCCTGTGGATTTACCCTCCATCCCGGACTCCGCCACTGCCCATCTTTACCTCATCTGCTCTCCGCCCGGTTCCCACTACTACACCCATCCCACCCATCAGTCGCTCCTGCTGCTCTGCACTTCACCCTCCCGGAGTCCCGCTGCTACCATCCCCCCTGTCTGCATCGGAGCTGTGTTCCCTGTTCCCTGAACTGTGTTGTAGATCGTTGGATTAATTTGTGTTCTTCCCTATGTTCTGCTGAACATTGCTGTCTGCATTAAATTTGAATAAATCTGAACTTGCTATTGAAAGTCTCTGTGTTTTCCCTGGCAGTCCTGACACACTGTGCTGTGTTTCTCTGCAGGTGTTTATCACTAATGGCTGGATATGTGAGGTGGTGTTTGTTGTCACTGTGACGAATCCTGAAGTAAAAATGGCAGCTCAGTCTGGAATCAGTCTGTTCCCTTTCAAAAGCTACACTCAAAGCTGCAGCATCTCTTGTTTATAATGATATGTACGTTGAGAGTGCCTCTTGTGATGAAAAGTCATATGAGGAGTTACTCGAGGTGGTGACTCATGCTGTTGCCAGACTACAGCTTGACTGGCCGCAGGAACAAGAGGCCCCCAGGCGCTTAAAACTTAAAGGGAAAGATTTCTGTTCGGTGGCCAGGAGGAAAGGGCCTCAACGTTGGTCTCTCCCCTATTTTAAGGGACCGTGACGAGATAACTCATTATGGAGGAAACCTTATTCTTCCTGTGTCTTTGTGCCAACAACATCTTTCTATTCTATGATAGTGGGTGCAAAGACACAGGAATATACAACGATGCCCCAGGTGGAAGAGATGCTTGCTGGCTTTTTCTCCCCTGGGGACTTGTTATCTTTGAAGAAGCCCTCACTCCCCACCAAGCCCTGTAGAACAACATCAGCGTAACATCAGCGTAACATCAGAAAGCTTTTCAAGCAGCGGGTCAGGCTGGTGCTGCTCTTCACACTATGGCAGTTCTGCATACCAGGCTGACCTGCTGAAAGATCTAAGTGCAGGCGGGAGTATGGATGAAGAGGCCTTCTCTGAATTATGCTGAGCCACAGATTTGTCTCTTCGGGCGACAAAGCAGACAGCCTGTGCAATCGACCGTTCAATGTCTGCTTTTGTCACCATGGAGCGGCACCTGTGGCTAAACTTCACGGGCATCAAGGACAGGGACAAAGTTTTCCTCCTTGATGGCCCCATTTCGCTGAAGAGGCATGAGGAGGCCTTTGTTCAGTTCCTTTGGCGGCTTTGGCGCCTTTTTGGTTCCCAAAAAAGATGGGGGATCGTGGTGGACCTTTGCAGTGTCCACTGTTTCCTCAGAACAAAATATTGACAATCAAGATGATTGTGTCTCAGATCCAGCAAAGAGACTGGTTCGTCACAATCGATCTTGGGATGCATATTTCCATATAGAAATTCTGCCACAACAAAGCTCCTGAGGTTTGCTTTTGGGGCGAAGTTTACCAATATCAGGTTCTTTCCTTTGGCCGGCCTTATAACCCCGCACATACCCCAAAATGCATGGATGCAACCCTGGCTTCACTACGACACCAGGGCATCCACATTCTAAATTACATAGACAACTGGTTGATTCTAGCTCAGTCTCAAGAGCTTGCGCTTCAACATTGCGCTGTCGTCCTTACTCATCCCATATCTCTAGGGTTGAGACTCAATGCCAAGAAAAGTGTTCTCTCTCCTGCCCAGAGGACAACGTTTTAGGGGTTGTATGGAATTCGTTCTTCATGCGGGCACAGCTGTCTCCCACATGTATCGAGTCCATCTTAAACACCCTAAGCAACATCAGGCTAGGTCAAACAATCATTATTTAAATCACTATTACTTTCAGAGAGCTCTGTGTCTTATAGCAGCCGCATCCACAGTGATGCCTTTGAGCACGAGACTTGCACATCTACACAGCTTACATGGAGATGGCACATTGAATAAATATATCTTATGGGAGTATATGGGATTTCCAATAATACCATAAAATACACACGATACAGCAAAATTAAACACATACACAAAATAGACACAATACAAAGATCTGAAAATTATACAATAAAATAGAAAGAAATTTGAATAACAAAAAAGTAGAGTCTTTAGGACTATAAGTAAATCATTTCACTAGAAGCAATATTTACAATTTACAGAACCCTAAGCTGAGTTAAATGTCAGCAGTCTCCCAGTAAGCAAAACAACAGGCGACTGGCAAGGAACCAAACCCAACCCATCTATAGAGGAACCAACGTGATCATGAAGGAGCTCATCTCACATTGCATTGTTAGCCAGAAATAAGAGTTTAAGGGTTTTATTTGGTACCTTTCAATGTTTCATATAACTGTATCTGGACCACCATAATCACCATGTGACTGTGTGTGTATATAATATGATGTCTGCAGAGAGAACATTGTTTGTGAGTGCTTGCCTTATGTATCAATGTTTTAACCAATGTTTGCCTGCCATAAACAATTAGTATGATTTAAGCACAGTTAGTGCTCAAAGAATTAGAGCAGGAAAGAATGGTTTATAGTTTTTGTAGATGTAATTGTTTAATTGTATACATTAATTTAAACAAATCAAAGTCTTAGATTGTACAATATTAGTATTATATAGTACTGTACAACAGTAATTGTACAATAACTTTTATTTACAAATATTAGATCATGTCTACAGAATTTACATGCTTGAATGAAGTCTATGTTTAAACATATAAATCTAAATTTAATTATATTATAGCTATATTTAAAGCACATTAACTAATCAGTTGTTAAACATTATATAATAGTGATTGTTATTAATAAAATAAGAGACAGTTTTACTGTTAACTAAAAGTGAGATTGTTTTGTGCAAAGGAGCTTGTTAAAGACCTCCTTTGACCCTCTGCAGGACACATGCTTGAGTTGCACGAATCGACGGGCATGTGCTGTAAGTTAACAGTGCATACCCATCATGTAAGACCTTTATGTATTCCCAAATAAAATAAAACCTTTTGTCGCTTTGAATAGAAGCATCTGCTAAATGCAAAGCTAAATGTAAATGTGCTCTTGCATGCATGTCAGGCATGGTGCATTGTGGGTATGAGTTTATTGGGTATTGTCTCACCCATCACCCATTATAATTATGACAAACTGTAAACAACCTATTTTCACAGACTGACCAGTTTTAGTTACACATTTATTTACACATTAATGCGTTAAACACTGTATAAAGGTGCATGTATTTGTCATGATGAGTGCATTATATCCCCTTTACTATATTGTTTTCATTTACACTCGTACATTTATTTACACTCATGAAGCCTTCACTTCAGAAATCACTGGTGTGTATGTGTGTGTGTGTATGTGTAAAATTGGGACAGAAAGGTCATGCAACATTGAATCTCTTCATTAGGTCTGACCCACATGCTCTACGCTGCATCAGTCTCACAGTCTGTGGCACTCATCTATGAGCTTCTGCATTATTAGGAAAATCAATCTTTACTTGTTGAGTTAAGGTTTGAATGTGTGTAATTATAGACTGTTGAGGTAACAGGTTTGAATCTGTAATGACAGTGAGTGGAGAATTCAACAATACAGAGCTGTAAGACAAACCACTTTAATCTTTAAATGCTTCACTCATGTTTTATGTTGTGTGTGTAATTTATTTTAAAAATCAACATATCCTGCTTCACAGTAAATCAAACAGTGAAACAAAAATACAAAAAGCCTAAATCGAAAAGTAACAATTAAAACAAAAAATATTATTGATAATTTACAGAAATTACAGGCGAGTGGTGTGTCATGGATACCAGTGTCCATTAGAGGGCCCTGATGTTCTTTCTGAAAGGCTGCATTCACAATGAAAATGGGCTTATATAATATATGGCATAAAAGATTTATATTTATATATCCCATTAGCATTTTTATTATTTTACATATCACTTTTCTACTGGTGCAGGACATCTAGACATCTAGAAGATGGTACAAGTAGTACAAAGGTGGTACTCATTCTTGGGTCCCACAACAATGTCTAAGGGCCCGGGTCCTTCTGACTCACAGTTCCAATGCTTGTTTCCAGATTTTCTCTGTTCTGATGTAATGTTTGAATGTCAAAACATTGTCATAGTTAAACAACCTCTCCTTACCACTCACATAATGTTATGAGCCACATTAACTATTGCAGACATTATTTGGAGACAGCAGGATAAGGTCACACTCATAAGATGTTAATGATTTTAGAGTGTTTCTTAATTTAAAATGTGAGGAATTGCAGTAGGATAGCCCACAAATTTATACACAGGCCCTGTGATGCAAAATAAAAATACTGCTTAGTGAATGAAGCGGTGCAGAAATTACACAGAAATCCAGTTCTTCCTCAGTTTTTCTCCTGTTGCTTAGTAGGAAAATATCTAAACATCCTCAAAATACAAAATAAATAAATAATCTTTATTTCTCTCTTCTTTTTCATTTTGAGTTTATGTTTGAAGAGATGAGGAACTACATGATGCAGAGGAAAGCTTTGGCAGGATCATTGCCGACCTGCAGGTAGCCTAAACGTTAAAATCTTCCAGTCTTATCAGATTTCTCTGCTATTTGTTTAGTGTGCTTTTAACCTTGTGTAAGGTCATAGGCATGCGCTCTCAGTAACTGTATATCTGCAGATGTATCAGAGAAATTAAATAAACTCCATTATACTGTTCATTTGTACATACTGTTGAGTAGAATCAGGGAGATCTCAACTGGGTTTGGACTAATAGCAGCTTAACATCATCAGTTCTGGAATTAAGTGCACTCTCTCTCTCTCTCTCTCTTACTCTCGTCTCTCTCTGCAGCACGGACTGGAAGAGTAGAAGACAGAAATCTGTGTTGGTTGAGAGTTTACTGACATTTGTCTTCAGCTCCGCAGTAAGAGAAAGCTGGACACAAGCACAGCATCTATAGCTAAATACTGGTGAGACTCACTGACCAAACCCGCTGAATGCAGCTCTGAATCATCAATAATTGCTATCATCAATAACTGCTGATGTGCTGTGAAACATTTAGTCTAAAGTTGATTGGATTGGTTGCAGCAATCACATTTCTGCTAATCTCAACACACGTGATCTCAAAGCTAAATTGCAGGCTATTGTATGTAGTGTTTGTGTAGATATAAAACCATTAATAAATTGTTGCCATGACAATGGGGTAAGCACTTACGCTCTATGAATATTTCTTACAGTTACTGAAAGCTAAATGGATGTATTTTACAAGTGTAATGGTATTTACACTATCCCTGCTTCCCTTGCAGCTTCACAATGGATGAAGCTAAATGAGTGACATTCATTGTATCCATTATGAGGAGTGTACATTTTGATGATCTCTAGCAATATGCCACACCCTTTCTTTAGAATGTTTCCATTTTCTGTGATTAAGACAGTAATAAGGGACCCACACTTTAACAGTGAGAGACAGAATAGCAAAAAAATAACTAAATAAATAAACACATTTCAAAAAACTTATAAATTGATTTACATTTTAATGACTAAAATAAGTATTTGATCCCCTATCAATCATCAAGATTTCTGGCTCCCACACACAGCTTGTTACCTGTATAAACGACACCTGTCCACAGAAGCAATCAATCAGATTCCAAACTCTCCACCATGGCCAAGACCAAAGAGCTGTCCAAGGATGTCAGAGACAAGATTGTAGACCTACACAGGGCTGGAATGGGCTACAAGACCATCACCAAGTAGCTTGGTGAGAAGGTGACAACAGTTGGTGCGATTATTCGCAAATGGAAGAAACACAAAATATCTTTATCTAAATCTTTATCGGTCTGGGGATCCATGCAAGATCTCACATCATGGAGTTTCAATGATCATTAGAACGGTGAGGAATCAGCCCAGAATGGGAGGATCTTGTCAATGATCTCAAGGCAGCTGGGACCATGGTCACCAAGAAAACAACTGGTAAGACACTACGCTGTGAAGGACTGAAATCCTGCAGCGCCCACAAAGTCCCTCTGCTCAAGAAATCACATGAAGAGCTGTCTGAAGTTTGCCAATGAACATCTGAATGATTCAGAGGAGAATTGGTGAAAGCGTTGAGATGGGACTAAAATCAAGCTCTTTGGCATCAACTAAACTCAGCATGTTTGGAGGAGGAGGAATGCTGCCTATGACCCCAAGAACACCATCCCCACCGTCAAACATGAAGGTGAAAACATTATGCTTTGGGGGTGTTTTTCTGCTAAGGGGACAGGACAACTGCACTGCATCAAAGAGATGATGGATGGGGCCTTGTACCGTCAAATCTTGGGTGAGAACCTCCTTCCCTCAGTCAGGGCATTGAAAATGGGTTGTGGAGGGGTATTCCAGCATGACAATGACCCAAAACACACAGCCAAGGCAACAAAGGAGTGGCTCAAGAAGGTCACATTAAGGTCCTGGAGTAGTCTTGCCAGTCTCCAGACCTTAATCCCATAGAAAATCTGTGGAGGGAGCTGAAGGTTTGAGTTGCCAAACATCAGCCTCAAAACCTTAAAGACTTGGAAAGGAGCTGCAAAAAAGAGTGGGACAAAATCCCTCCTGAGATGTGTGCAAACCTGGTGGCCAACTACCAGTAACATCTGACCTCTGTGATTGCACTATGTCAGGTTTTGCGAAGGGGTCAAATACTTATTTTACTCATTAAAATGCAAATCAATGTATAATTTTTTTTGAAATGTGTTTTTCTGGATTTTTTTGTTGTTATTCTGTATTATCACTGTTATTCTCACTGTTAAAATTAACCTACCATTAAAATTATAGACTAAACATTTCTTTGTCAGTAGGCAAACGTACAAAATCAGCAGGGGATCAAATAATTTTTTCCCTCGCTGTATAACTTTGGAACACAAAGAAGTTTAGCAGTATGTCAAGCTGCTTTTGTCCATACAACGAAAGTGGATGGTGAATGCTCATGTCAGGGGCAAAAAAGGTTAATAAAAGTATTCAATACATCCTATAAGCTGTATTCTAAGTCCTCTAAAGCCAAACAGTAGCTTTGTTTAAAGAACAAGATAAATACTTTTGAATAACTTTTGAACTCACTTTTGAATAACTGCCCCAGAGACAGTTGAGGATGAATCTCATTCATCCTTTTTCACATCTTATTAAATGGCTCTCTGAAATAGTTAATTCAGAGTTTTTTGTGGTATTTATTGACATTTTTTGTACTGCCTTACAATAAAAATACTGTATTATGATGAAGAGCGTGTAATGAGAATCTCTATTGAAAATGAGAATCAAGGATTAAATAAAAATCAAGTAAAACATCTGGATGCAATCAACCCAAGAGTTTTAGTGATTCTCTGCATCTGTTTCAGGGCTGTTGCAGATTCTCAAATTCAGTCTATGGAGAAACCAATAACATCATGAAGGAACTCATCTCACTGTTAGCCAAAAATAAAAGGACAATTGAACTTTAAAAAAATTAAAAGACCTTAAAGAGGCTAGCATTAGCAACCTAGCTTGAAAAGTGTAAGATCTTGCCCTCTCTTCAGAGCACTCTCCAAAGTCACGCCTCCTCCAAAAGTGCATGGAGGTATGTAGATACATAGTTTGATAGACAAGTAGGACGTCCCAATGATTGGATGAACATTTTATGGTCCAATGTCTTCCACACAAGATATATATTGACTTTTAACCTGCATATCATAAACATTTTAAAAAATCGCCAGTTCAGCCTTTAATGAAATCTCAGATGATCAGATCAGCAAAAATATAATATTAATTACCATGAGTGTGTGTATATTATATGATGTCTGCAGAGACATCACAGTCACATCTCTGTTGTGACTGTGCCATATATTCACATGGATATTTTAAGCAATGTTTGGCTGCTAAATAAATCATTTGCACCACTTTACAGCAGTTTCAGTTTTAGAAAGAAAAATTATATAGTTATATTTAAACTTTCATTGCCTGATTGTATGACTGAATTGAAGCAAATTTAAGCAAATAAATCTTTATAAAGATGTTTCTGTATATGTTCTGTTCTTTATCTCTGTGTTAGCTTTTCTGAAGACACCTACACAAAACAACAGTTTTTTAAAAACATGTTAATCATGCACTGTTATGTAAACAAAAGTGAGTCTATTAAAGTGTGCATTTTATGGCTCTCTGGCAGCCTGTGGCGTTTCTCGTGAGTCATGGAGTAGAGGTGGGTGGTCTGGGAGAGTTATATGGTGGGTGTTATAAAGAGATTAAAACCAAAGTGTTCAACTCTCTTTCCACCCCACCCTCTTTTTGACATGGCTATAATTATAGGGCCATTTCCCTTTTATTCAAAGCTATTCAAATATAGCATGCTTTGAAAGTTGAGGGTAGCTATGGATTAGATGGAGATCAAGCCAACTTAAAAATAAAGTAGATCGCTGGTCTGATGGACAATCAAATCATTCATTTGAGGTGGTTCTTATGAATGTTTTGATCTGAATAAATCATAGGAGTTCATAAATCACTGGATTACCAGGAAAACCTTATTAACTGTAAGGTGGGCATATTTGAACAGTAACCAATGCAGTATTTTTACCTTGTTTGGAAGCAGACTGGAAAATCTACTAAGCTGTTACGGAGGAGGTTCCCGCTCCGCCCCCTGCTGGTCGCCAGAGGGAGCCCTCGCCAGAATACTAGTTCCGTCTTGAACTACATTTCCCATCGACCCCTGTTCCTAGGACTGATGACTTCCTGTTTGCCACCTGTTCTCAATCAGCCGCTCTATAAAGCCCAGGATCACTCACCATTCAGTGTGATGTCTTGTATTGCCATGTGTTGCATTTCAGAGCGTTTTTCCGTACTGCTTTCCCGTTGCCATTTGGACTGTTTAACGTTTTTGACTTTTTGCTGCCTGCCTTTTTTTTTGGATACAGACTTTTTGATTGTTTGCTGCCTGCCTCTACTCTTCCCTGTATTTACGTTTTGCTGCCTGCCTCTTGTTTTGGATACAGACTTTTTGATTGTTTGCTGCCTGCCTCTACTCTTGCCTGTATTTACGTTTTGATTCTGTCTCGCCTACATTGTTCTGTTTGCCGGTTTTTGACCATCGCTTGTGTTTTGTTTGCTCTAACTATTAAAGTGCTACAAATGGATCCAGATGTGTCAGCGTCTCAGTTACATAAGCAAACATATAATCAGGTTTCAAGACAGTCAGGAGTGCTAGAATCAAATTAGAACACAATTTACCCTTAATATAACTAAACTTTTATGTATTTTGAAAATTGAAATATAATTCTGACATCAGTATATAGTTGATTATCTGGAAACACCTTTAAAGAAATCTATTAATCATTTTAATGATTCACTAAAATGAATAATTGTAAGTTTGTGGATTGATTTGTAGTCTGTTCATGCCTAATAGCTTGTCATGTTTATCTATGTTTTTTAATACTACTAAGATTTCATTTCTGTGTGACCAAACTCAGTGCTGTCTCCTGCTGCAGCTATATTTGGGCTTTCAGTCACACGTTCTGGAGCTGTTAAGACCTGCGTGGGAGCTGCTGCACACAGAAGCTGCTAACAATTGTTTGTGTCAGTCCTCATTAACAGGCTAAACTATAGGATATAACATAACAGCATCAGCAAATTAACCTAACGTGATATCTAGGATCATATGGGCTTCCTGCAATGCCAATGGCAAGAAGAAATTTAAAGTACATTAGGCCAGTAACATAATGGTAACTAATTTTACTCAGTGTTTCAGGCCTTATATATGTATCTAACATGCTGACCTTTTAAAAAGATTTAAAAACAGGGAAAACAAACTACAATACATTTGTCACATATGAATGAATTACACTAAGTAAAACAGATTATTATCAGTCACTTCATAATCTTCTCAACTACCTCCCTTTTGTCTTGTTTCTTTAATTGAGTGCCTTTAACTATGTTACCTGATCTATTACAGAACTAGTTTGTTTTTTGTGTTCTTCAGGAACAAGATTAACCATTACACTTTTCATCCTCTTATTCAGAACATCTTTCTTTAAACAGTTATATTATAATGACAATATTTTCACTTTTGGTCAATTATTTTTTTGATAGCCTAATGTATATAATTTCAGAATTTGTACATATATGTGGACACTATGTGATGCTTAAATTATGAGAACTAACTTCTAAAACTAATATTTATAGACATGAAAGGAGGCCCTGGTCATCAGGGGACCTTAATCCATCGATCCACTAGCCAAAATATTTAATAAGTTAACACAGAGGGCTGTGGCTTGTATAATGAAATGTGAGCTATAGACATTGAAATTCTGCTGAAATCATGTGGGCTTGCTAATTAGGCATATGCTTAGAGCTAGACATATGCTAATCAGAACCATTAGGTGTTTTCGTTTACACAGTATCAGCTACATTTTGGGCAAATGAGATTTCATCCATAATGATGCACAGAAATAGAATCCAAGTGACAGACAAAATGTTCTTTTACTTTTCACAGTAGGGGATAAAAATTCCATTAACAGAGAAGAGCATGTATTGTTTGTAGCTTTACAACATAACACCTAGGACCTAGGACACACTGTAATGGTTTATGGTCAGACTGCTAATGGGTTAATGGTTGTAATTCTGTTCAGACCAGTTTGGCACTTCACTACTGTTTCTACAGAGGGCTTGAAGTCACCTTTGGAATAAAGTAATGAAGTAAATCCCTAAATTTAAATTGATGCTTTCCAAACCTGCTCTTTGAATGCTGTCAGTCTGTTCTCTTTTTTCATTTATTCAGAAAAGATAAATTACAACATAAACAAAACTATGTCATATGAACTAGGTCATGAACTATGTCAAGGCCTCTGTGGTATTGTGTCTTTAGCTGTGGCACAATTAAATGCTTAAACTGATCTCATGTTATTCACCTTACTGAAATCCACCAAAAAATAAAAACTTGACAGATGAGTCATACATGCCATTTATAAGTCTATTTATTTCTTGCACCAAAAATGTTTTTTCTTTACTATTTTCTACCCTATTTCTAACCCTTAACCCTCTGGGGTCCGAGGGTGTTTTGTAGCCCTGGAGAAGTTTTGACATGCTCTGACATTTGTGCGTTTTTCAGGTGCTTAAAAACATATAAATGGCTAAAGTCTGATAACACTATATTCAGCACAAACTGGGCTACAATACTATCTGAGCTGCATGTATGTACATTATTGTGTTTTTAAAAAAGTAACGTTTATGCATTAGGTGTAAAATGTATCTGTGTAAAGAGGCTTGTTCGTGCACGTGTGTGTGCGAGCGTGTATGCACGCTTACGTGTGTATGCTCAAACAGGTCCAATTACGTGTGTATGTTTAAACAGGTCCAAGACTTTAAGGGCCTCTGGGGATCTGCATTTGAATCTGGGGATCTTTCTCAACTGACATATGCTCAAAGACAGGTGGACATTTTCAGTTTACTGTGCTGCATTGTGGTGGACATCTTTAACAGTTTCTAAGAGTCTCTCTGAACAGTTAGTCCCCAGTCACACCTACACAAACATGCTGTATACAGCAGACCAAAAAGTATTTGGTACCACAATTTGGTTTTTTATATATATTTAATGGTCTCTTTTAGATAAACTGGTTATTTTTGGCAGCTGAAATAATCTGGGACCTTGTTAAAAACACATTTTAGCATTTTTATATTGGGGTCCACTTTTTGTAGTGTTTTGGGATAATAATATTATTCATCCCACTCTCTTTTTATTATCTTATCATGACTAAAAACTGAATAGCTGTCATTATGTGTAAATGTGGGTGGCTATGTGTTGGACATGTTGGAAATCTAGTGATTTTGCATCCTTATTTTAATAAATGATCTATTTGGACTGTGGAATTTGGAGATAAAATGTACAATATAATTTCATAGTTTAACTAGCTAACTTTGTATAGCAGCAAAAATGTGAGAATGTGCTGTCAAAGGAGTCAACAGGGTCTTTCTTGTTTTGAGCACTAATTATTCTTATGTTTCCTAGACCATCACTGGACTAATGTAATTCACAATGGTGACTAATTGGCTAGTGAGACTGTAAAGATTCTTAGTTATCCAGGTCATTGATGATATGTTTGTTAATTAAAATAACTCACAATCTCTTTTGGCTTATTGCTGTATATGAATAAAAGATTTTACCATAGGTAAGGGGCAATTGGAGCAGAGAATCAGAGTGCCTAAAACCATCATAATGCACTGATATAGAATTCACTGTTACATGTGTTTTAAAATGTTGGCTCATTCAATCAAAATGTATAATCATAACTATATGTTCTATTATGTTCAATTCTAATTGGTTAAACAAAAGTATGGTGAAATGACAAAAGGACACGTTAGGAGTTCATATGGAATGTTTAATGACAGATAATAGTGCTACACTCTGGGGTTACCGAACAGGCTTATGGAAAAGTCACATTTCTCTCTTGCATGTACACACATTTACATGTTCAGAAACATCAGGATCTGGAAAGTCAAGTAAAGGATCATGAAATCAGCCATGTCATTACAAAGGCTAAAGACAGAAGATCAAAACCCCAAGTTATTCACAATCTTTCGGCTGCACTTCATGTATGTATTTATTTTGGCTTATGCTCTGTTCAACAAAGGTTCATCCCATTTATTGGATAAGCCCTCAAAGCTTTTAAGATGTTACCTTTTTATCCGATTAAAGGAGCTTGTAACTTAAAACGTTCCTGCAGTTGCTCACAATGGGGGCAGGTTTACAGAAAACCTTAAAGGATTTTCCTCAGACAATCACCCGGTAAGTGGTGATGCAGAACAAGATGTGACTTTAATTTGCATCTGGGTGCCCATCCCCAAAGGTTGGGTTACATGGGATCACATGAGCAAGTTATCATGACAACCGATATTTCCCACAAGAAAACATAAAGCACAGAAAAGTTTCTTGAAAGCCCTCAGTTCAAATCCCAGAAGCTGGATGGAGCTGATTTGACAAACCATGAACTGAAGGGTTGGTTAAAGTATGCCCTCATCCAGGAGTTTGTTTATCCCATCGCAGATCTTCCTTAGGCTGAGTCTGTACTCTTCAGAAGGGCCATACAGCTCAGTAAGGAAATCCATGTCTGCGAAGTGGTTGAAAACATGGTCGATCCGCCCATGGGAGCGTGCAGTCAAGTGGTGCTCCACCAGCTCGTGGAGAAGGTCCCTACACTCCATCAGCAACTCGGAAAGAATGCCGCGGTCAAACGTATACTCCACCTCGTAAAAGCTCACCACTGTCATGGCTGCCTGGTTCATCTTTTTTTTGAAGCGCTCAACGGTCTCCATTTCCCCAGGGCTGAACTGATGGTTTCGATAGAGAATGCCGATCTTTAACGCAATTTTGATGACATCTTTAATGATCTTGTGGGCCTCCTTTTTGCTTTTGGTGTACTCACGACTGGCTTTGTAGAGTTCGTCCAGAATCTCACTGCTGGTGTCATCTGTAAGGAGGTTTGCCACAGCCATGGTGGCCATTTTACTCAAGATCTTCTTTTGGGCCTGAAGCGCCAGACTTTTGGAGTTGAAGCTCTCTTGACCTATAAGAAAAATATGGACACAGATAAACAGAAAAGTTAGTGAGTTTTTTATCATATAAATTGACAATGGCAATCAATGACATTCCTCTTCCAAGAGAACATTTTTTTGTAAGTACAGGCTTATGGAAAAGTCACATTGTGAGCATTGCGAAGATCATGTCAAGGACGTATGAGACACAGCTGTCAGTGCAGGACTGAATGCAAGACTGAAAGACTGAAACATAATTTGTTTGCAGATGCCACTGATATTTTGTTATGTAATGTAAAGACTTTCAGAAAATTTTAAGTGTGCAAATACATTTTTGACCAGTGAGCGTCCTGTGCACAAATTGTTGGCAGCAAAGCTGTTGATTCCCTAATGGTTTATACACTACCTAATGGATTGTGATGATATTAGCACAAGCTGCTTGGTCGGACAGGAGAGATTGTTTGACTCACTGTTAAAAGTACCCAGAGTTCCTCTGGGTGTGTGAAAGCTCTTGTGTGTGAGTTCAGTTTGCTGAGGTTTGCTGTCTGGTTGATCTGGTGTTGTAGAAGTGTAAATGGTACACACAATAACATTGCCAAAGATCTTTGCCAAAAATAGAGAAACAAAAAATGGATTGTGAATCTTTGATATCATTTTTTTGACATAAGCAGACTCATGGTCTAACTTTTTCCCTTCTGAATCTTTACTAGGTTGAACATCATGTCACAACACATTAGTGCTAAACACACTGCACATAACCCTGGAAACAATCAGCACGAGCTATTTGTACTGTACGCTCACTTCTTAGGAAGTACACAGTGAGATGTCTCCCAGAAGTACAATTTTGACTTTTTAAGTCAAAAGGGCACTTATTGTAGCATGCAATGGAACGTCTTGTTTACGTATGTAACCCTCGTTCCCTGAAGGAGGGAACAGAGATGTTACGCCAACGGACTGACGTATGGGGTCTTGCTTGAGAGCCCTACCACCTTCGAGTAGACAAAAACACGCCAATGAACATTGGCCCGAGAGAAAAGAGCCAATGAGCATTGGGCAAGAGAGTTGCGGGCCGGGTCACGCCTACCTGGATGCGGGTGTATAAAGCCGGCTGCCGCTTGCTTTCATTCAGGTTTTTGCTGAGGAGCCGAGATGTGTCCGGGTCAATCAGCGGTGAATCAGGCTTGCGGCAGGGTGAAGTAACGTCTCCGTTCCCTCCTTCAGGGAACGAGGGTTACATACGTAACGAAGACGTTCCCTTTCAGTCAGTCAGGTTTAACGTTGCGTCAACGGACTGATGTATGGGGTCCCTGTGGAAAACGCAGCAAGCCGGCCCACATTACGGGCTAGAATGCAAGTGGGGGCAGGCAAAGCATGCCTCTGTACAATAGTTCCCCTGCCTCCATAACCTACCCAGGGCTCCGCGCAGACAACCCCACAGCAGCCCAGTCAGGTGCGGAGCCTAGACGCAGACAGGTAATGGCGATCGTTCCTAGTCCCCCAAGAGAGGGCACCTCAGTGCACAGGTCTCCTTCCTCTCTCGGTATAGCCACTAGAAACACTGGGGAAAACGCACGTTCCAGAGGAAGGGCGTTGCGGAGACCACACCCCGCTAAAGGTGATAATGTGTGGAAATGAGGTACAGACTGACAAGGCAGTACTACCTATGGGAAATGTCTCTGTGTAGGTCCTACCTCCTGGGACGGTCCACTGCCACAGAGACTGGCGAAAGTACAGCGCCAAGGGAAAGACACAGGTTTACCGATAGGGGAAACACACCGTGGAGAATACACATGTGGGATTACCAAGAGGGAATCACTACACATGGGGCACCTAGCTCTGCACAAGGGCTAACTGTGGCATACACACGAGTACTGGAACTGGCGTGAGGCTCCCGTCAGCGGGTGCTGTGCTGGAGAAATCACAACGTAGGGTTCACCTACTTGAAAACTGCTGCAAAGGAATACAACTGCCTATGTCCCCCTATCCCAGGGGGAGGCAATGCAAGCAAAGACACTGTCCTCCCGCCCACTAGTCAGTGTGCCCCAACACATGGGAGGACACAGGTTCTACCCTGAGGTTGTAGTACCTTGCAAAGGTGTTGGGTGTTGCCCAGCCCGCAGCTCTGCAAATGTCTGCTAAAGAGGCGCCATGTGCCAATGCCCAGGAGAAGGCAACACTCCTAGTCGAGTAAGCCCTCACTCCAGGGGAGCACGGCATGCCTTGGGACTGGTACGCCAAKGCGATGGCATCCACTATCCAGTGGGCCAATCTATGTTTGGAGAGGGCCTTGCCCTTCTGCCGCCCTCCGAAGCAGATAAAGAGCTGATCAGAGCGTCTGAAGCTCCGAGTGTGGTCCACGTAAATGCGCAAGGTGCAAACGGGACACAGCAAGGAAAGGGCTGGGTCTGCCTCCTCCGTGGGCAGCGCTTGCAGGTTCACCACCTGATCCTTGAAAGGCATGGTGGGAACCTTGGGCATGTTGCCAGGCCTGGGTCTCAAGATAATGTGAGAGTAGGCAGGGCTGAACTCTAGGCATGAATCACTGACTGACAATGCCTGCAGGTCCCCCACCCTCTTGATAAAGGTGAGTGCAGTCAGGAGCGCTGTCTTGAAAAACAGACTCTTAGGCTCGACTGACTCAAGCGGCTCGAAAGGGGCTCCCACGTAGCCCCGAAAGGACTACGGAAAGATCCCAAGAGTGAAAGAGGGGTGGCCTCGGGGGGTTCAGTCTCTGGGCGCCCCATAGGAACCTGATGACCAGCTCATGCTTTCCTAAATACTTACCTTCTACTACTAGGTGATGGGCTGATATAGCGGCCACATACACCTTCAGGGTGGAAGGGGACAACCTCCTTTCCAACCCTTCCTGCAGAAAGGAAAGCACTGAGCTGATTGGGCAAGTGTAGGGGTTTTCTTCACGGGAAGAATACCAGTCAGTGAAGAGGCTCTACTTCAAGGCCTAAGCCCACCTGGTTGAAGGAGCCCTTGCCTGAGTGATAGTATCCACCACACCCGGAGGCAGGTCACTCAGGACCTCCGCGGGTGCCAGATAGTGCCCCGTCCCTGAGAAAGAAGGTCCTTCCTCAAGGAAATCTGCCAGGGAGGGGTTGTCGCAAGGAGCACCAGGTCTAAAAAAACCAGGTCCGGGCGGGCCAGAATGGCACAACCAGCAAGACCTGCTCCTTGTCCTCCTTGGAAATGCGTATTTGCGTAGGTAATAGGGCCGGCTGTGTGCCAGCGCATCTGTCCCGAGGGGTGCCTCGCACAGGGAATAAAACAGCGGGTAGTGGAAGGACTCGTGGGAAGCAAACAGGTCCACCTGTGCCTCCCCAAATCGACTCTAGATCAGCTGGACCACCTAGGGATGGAGTCTCCACTCTCCTGGGCCTGTCAGCTGCCGTGAGAGCGTGTTGGCCACACGGTTGAGCCCGCCCAGAATGTAGGTGGCGCGAAGCGACCTGAGTCGCCATTGACTCCAGAGGAAGAGATGGCGGGCAAGTTGAGACATGCGACTTGAGCGTAACCCACCCAAAGCCGCCTGCCCTTGGCCCAGCCCAACTTGGAGGCATCCATTGTCACAACAACATGTCTGGACACTTGTTCTAAGGGCACCCCGGCCAGTAGAAAGGCAATGTCCAACAAAGGGTGGAAGGTTTGGCGGCTGGACGGTGTGACAACCACACGGTGTGTGCCGCGGCGCCATGCCCACCCCGGGACTCGGCCATGTAGCCAGTGCTGCAGTCGTCTCATATGCATCAGGCCGAACGGTGTGACCATGGCCGTGAATGCCATATGCCCCAGGAGCCTCTGAAAAAGTTTCAGTGGGAGCACTGTCTTGGTTCTGAATATGAGCGGTTGCCTGGCAGCGGAACAAAAAAGAAAAAGTTTCTCCACCCGGCCCTCCACTGGGGGAAGGAGCGGTGCTGTCACCACCTCCGGAAAATGAGCAGTCCCTCTGCCCTCCAGGTGATGCAACTCAGGGCTGCTTAGCTGTCCTTTTGGAGAGCATGTCAGGGGCCTGAGGAGCGGGCATCGACTTCCTGCAGCTGGCTCTTTGACAGGGACGAAGCTGTGCCTCAGTCGTCACCGGAGCAGGTGTAGGAGCTGCAGGTGGACGCCCTCGGTGACAAGCAGACGAGGGGCCAGGCCACGGTGCTGAGGTGGGATCACGCCTAGGGAGGTGGTGCCGGATGGCCTCCATCTGCTTCTGGACTGTCGAGAACTGCTGGGCAAAGCCCTCGACAGTGTCGCCGAAAAGGCCACCTTGGTAGATGGGGGCATCAAGAAAACAGACCATGTCTGTATCCTGCATCCCTGCAAGGTTTAGCCAAAGGTGGTGTTCCTGGGCTACGAAGGTGGACATCATCTGGCCAAGGGCCCGCGCCGTGACTATCGACTTTCGCGGCCAAAGGTCAGTCGCAATGCGCAGCTCCTGCATCAACCCTGGCTCAGAACAACCCTCGTGGAGCTGCTTGAGTGCCTTGGTCTGGTGAACCTGCAGGATGGCCATAGCATGCAGGGCGGAGGCTGCCTGTCCAGCAGCAAGAGCTGCCGTAGTCTTACAGGCTCTGGATGGGAGAAGCTGGCAATCCTTCCAGGTGGCAGCATTTTGCAGGCACAGGTGCACCGCAACTGCATGCTCCACCCGAGGGATCTTCGTGTACACCTTGGCAGTCCCCCATCGAGGGTAGTGAGAGTGGCAGCTCAGACCTCGACGCAGTAGAGGACTGGGAGGACCGCGGGGACTGACCCGACAGAGAAGTCTCCACTGTCACTCTAAGGTCTCCCAGTGTGCTAACCAGCTCTGCTGCCTTAGGGCGTTTAGACGAGGCAGCAGACTGGGGAGCAGCAGAGGGGGCTCGACCTCCCGAGACGAGAGAGAGCCGTGACCGCAGCGTCGAGATAGGCTTTATTTAGGCTTACTGGCTCTTTCCTCTTGGGCCAATGTTCATTGGCACGTTTTTTTCTACTCGAAGGTGATAGGGCTCCAAGCAAGATCCCATATGTCAGTCCGTTGACGTAACATCGAATGTGACTGACTTAAAGGGAAATGATTTTTCTTTTGTTCCTTTTTTTATTTTTTTTAAAACTGTTACTTTATTATTTATAATTTTGCCTCATAAGTAATAAACCTGTAGGAAGTATGATAAACCCTATCTAGACAGCACAGTTATGCCATCATATAAGGTACCTTCTGGCCAAAATCTAATGCAATATGCATGCATTCTTTCTGGAAAGAAGCAAATTTTGAAAATTTTAGTTACGTGCTTATTATGATAGTATAAAATTCATATTTTATACTATATTTTATACCTTATTCTCAGAAAAGAAGAAAATAAAATGGACTTTCACCCAATATATGTGTGATATAAATCATTATGCTCATTACATTATTGTGTTTTAGCAACATGCAAAAATGCTGTCTGTGAAGCGCCTCAAATTAAAGCATTAGGTTCCATTAGGATGCAGTCTTCTGAAGTAAGGCAGCTCCCTAGGTTTTGGATCAGATGTATGATGTCTGTTTAAGGCCATTATGATGTAATATCACAGGGTTTTGTAAACGTGTGGGTTTTTCCTGGGCAGAGCTGGCGAGATAGAAAAGGGAGGAGGATTTTGTTTTCTCCTGTTTATCTGTAGGAGGCGTGGGCAACCCGAGAGGAATATTTTTGTAGATTCCTCACAGTTCAAATTACACATTACAGAAGTGATTGTTGTTACCAAGCAAGAGATGTTTTCTCCACAACTCCTCTGCAGAGAGCCTGTCACTCCTGCTTAGCACCTCACACAAATCATTGTAATGTCAGCAGCGTTGTCTAGGAAATATGTCATTTGAGAATGCCACAGAATGCCACCGAATGGCACGAGAAGGCCACAGAAATGCCTGACCGGAGCTCTGATCTCTCTCATTTAACATCCTTAGAGTGCCAGAGTGAAGCGCACTCATTCCCCGCTGCCAGGTGAGATGTTGTAACCTCCTGACCATGGAGGCTTGACCTTTAGCAAGACTGTCTGTGACTGAAATAATGATTTTCACTCTAAATGACAAACTGCTGCTGGTGTTCCTCTAGCGTTTTCTAACTGGTGAAACATGGCACTAGCAACACAGAGGTCATAGGTTTGATTCCCATAGACCACACAAACTGATTACATTAAAGTGGCAAGTGTGTAAATAAATGTATCTTTCCAAAATTAGATTATCAGTGCAAACAAAACTGAATAATAAACCATGTTTTAATGACTCAAAAACCCAAAAAGCAACAAATGAACAAGCAACAAGTTTGTAATTTATTTGTGTGGCGTCCCACTGGGTAGTCCCACCTACAGTCAAATCTCATTGGTCCAACATTTTGTTATAGCTTTATACTAAATATCAAATATGCTCTTATTCTCAGCATTTTTGCCATCAGTGTGGACAGTGTCACAGTTTCCCAGGCTCTTATTTTGAAGTTTCCTGTTTTGGTCCGTTTTTCCCTTAGTTGGTTAACTTCCTGTGTTAAGTTAATGATAATCACCTGTTTTCCATTCATGTGTATTGCTATTTAAGTTCTCCCTTCTGATGTCACGTTTGTCAGTTATTGTGTTTTGTGAATGATTGTGGTTAGTGTACTCCTGTGTATTCCTGTGGCTCCTTGTGGATGTTTATGGTCTGTTAACACTCCTGTACTTTTATGTTCCTAGTCTTGGGTTTAGTTTAACGGTTAGTGTTTGTATATCTGTTCACATTATTAAATACCTCTTCTGTTTATTACTCCTCGTTCCGCTCCTCTGTCATCGTTACTTCATGGCATACAAACCCTATTCCGTTACAGACAGAGAAAGACTTATCTACATATCTACATGTTAGAAGTAATAGGAAAAAATGAATGTGAATTTTTTCCCCCTGTTTAATATGTGTATTTTAGACACAATAGATGCCAACCAAACTCTCCAAACACAAGGGCCAAAAAAAATTAAGCTTCATTTATTTGCCACAATTTATTGCACACGCACACACAATAGCATTTCTGTTTGGTATGAACTCACTGTCATTTGCATTTTGGATTTGAAATATATACATTTACACACTTGACAGACAGGTCGGTTTAAATCACTAATCCTTACTATCAGCAACAGTAATAGTGATGCTTGCCCTAGCTCTGAATCTGTATTGTTTGTGATTGGATTGCAGTGCACAGCGGTTAGACTGTGTCTCTGTTTTACTATGTCTGTTTCTGAGGCCTGCAGTTGTTTGTTGTTTAAGTGAATCAGGGCTTTGTTTAGCATCTATCTCTGAGATGATGTAAACCATTAGTCACAGACAGACCTGTGGCATCAAAACACACCACACACTCTGAAACCTGATCCACTGAAACCTGGGCCTCATTAGTGCCATTGGTTTCAGGAGTCATATAGGTCAACAAAAGCCCATTTTTGGGGGCAGTTGTGGCCTACTGGTTAGTGAGTTGGGCTTGTCAGAAGGTTGCTGGTTCGATTCCAGCACTGGGGGGTTGCAACTGAAGTGCCCTTGAGCAAGGCACCTAACCCCCAATTGCTCCTCGGGCGCAGTAATGTGCTGCCCACTGCCTCGGGTGTGTGTGTGTTCACGACTTGCAGTGTGTGTTTACTCCTCACCAGTGATGGGTTAAATGCAGAGGTCACATTTCGGGTATGGGTTACCATATCTGACAAATAGGTCACTTTAACACAGACACATTTCTGTGTAAATACCTTCATAAAAACATTTTTGTGTGTATTGTTACATTCAATTTTCCACATTTTCCCTGTGTTTATGTTTGTGTGTGTTTAACTATACTGCGCTGTGTTAATTTCTTTTGACTTGCTTGTTCTCCTCTGTCCTCCTCAGCCTGTGTGTGCTTGCTTTTTTAAGCTTGCTGTTGTGGTTTGTTGAGGTTGTGTGTACAGTAACTAGAGATCAGATGCTGTATGCTGGACAACTACTGCACAGCCATGACGTCAGCCATGGCTTTTGTGTTCGAATCCCACACTATAATTTTGCAGTCTGCTTGGTCAAATGCATCTGTTTAGGACCCCAGCATTATTAAATATGTGTATATATGTAGGGTAAGTAAATTGTGTAGAATATAACTTAAAAACACAAATATAATAGTTTTGGCAGTTACCATTATATAATCAGCTTTCAGGACAGTGAGTCTTTCCCAGAGGCAAACTGTAGTGCTCATTGTTTGCGTTTTCATAGCTCAAGAGACCTCAAGATCTCAGTTAGAGTTCACTCTAACTCTGCTCGTCTTGATGGATATAATGGTGATTGAATGTGGCTTGCTGTCTTTGAAGCGCAGTCCCGGTAGTCATCTCTAAAGTACAGAATTGGAAAAATGAGTGAATTCACTATATGTATGGTTACATCCATGGCATTTCCGTTGAACTGAATCTGATTGGCAAATCTTTTGCCTTTGTGACTGTTGAGATCTGATCTGAATTTCTGAGGAGGTGCATGTGAGTACTGGGGCGTTTTCTCAGGAGAAACATCTGAGATGCAGGGGAAAGAATTTGCTCTCAGTTTAATCTCATTTCTGTCTTGGAAAACAATTAAGTTATTACAGAGATCACATTTTGACCTGTGGAGTACCACAATTTCAATGTTACATGAAAAAATGCATACAAAACTATTACATATTCAAAAAGTAATGCTGTGTTAATGTTTCATGAGTATCATGCAGCGGGCAAGATCTGTCTGATTTTCTGGGTAATAATGACAGCAGTGTGTTCAGTGAGAGGCTGTTAACCCGGGGGGCTCCACTACCCACAATCCACCTGTCATACCCGTCATCTCCGAAGGTGACAATGAGAGAACTGCTAATGACTGCTGTGGTGACACAACATCACTTAAATTCACCTGACAAGCTAGAAGATTTGGAAGCTAGCTAGAAGATATGGAAAGTGGCACATCCTGCCTCAGGGGAGATAAGTGTGTGTGTGACTGACACAAGCCTTTCACAGTGTGTGTGTGCTACAAATAGACATTATTTGGGGTTATTTTTGGTCCTGGTGGTGTGTGTGTCTCTGTAGGGCTCTCTTTCGAATCAGTAAAATTTAATCAGCTACGTCAGTGTGGACATTTTAAATGACTGACTGAAGAGAAAATATATTAAATATCATGTTAATGTAAATATAATTCAGTTAACCTCACTGTTGTGCTTTTAGAAAACAGACTCATCTCTGTGTGTGCTTGTGTGTCTATGTTTGTGTGATGTGTGTTTCAGTGATCTGTACAGCTGTAGCTCTTTATCAGTGGGTGGAAAAGGGAAAAAAGGTACAGTATTTTACCATAGTTTTTGTTTATCTTGGCCATGGACCAAATAACCCATCGGATTTTATTAGTGCTGTTCCCTGTTCATGCTGCTGGATTTGTGTTTCCCTGCAGGACCAAACCCAAATGCTGCCACGTCAGGACAGAATCGGGTGGTTTCAATGAAACAGTTCAAAGCCCATTTGGACAGCTTTGCCACAGTAGCACCTAAAATGTGGATGTGTATATTACTTGTGCACAGTATTGTGTGTGTGTGTTGGTCTGTTTGTGTAGAGAGAGGGTTTTTTCACCACAGGCAAAATCTTGTCATTTACTTTAACCTTGGTGTGGAAATGATCATCTGCCAGTGATTACGTTTATTAGAGAAATTTACATTTCTTAGTGTTTATCTTCTTGCCCACACTTACCCCGTACAATTCTGCTAAAAATAATCATGTATTTATAGTTAATCTTAGGTTTTACAGCTGTTGGTACCCTTACAGTTGGATTAAACGGGTAGTTTACCCAAGAATAAAACTGCTGCCATAAAATACTCACCCTCATTAAATTTGATGAAACCCATTTGATTTTCTTTTATCCTTGAAACGCAAACAAGATGTTTTACAGAATATCCTGACTGTTCTTTTTCACACAATAAAAAGTGAATAGGTAAGGGGCTTAATTCCATAAAAGCCACTACAAAACCACTGTAAAAATCTTCTGAAGCCATAAGAAACAAATATAAATGCAATTTTAAATATCTGTGTGAGGCTTTCTCCTCCACCGCAGCTCTGAAATGAATAACAATTGAGAAAATGGCTTTTCCTCACACACTGATATTATATGACCTTAGAAGACCTAAAACTGATTCATTTTGTTTGTGATTTTGGTCTGTTTAAGAGCATGACAATGCCTCTTCCCATTCACTTTCAGTGTATTCGGCAAAACCCCTTTTGGGGTCTGTGAATGCAAAAATGTGATGCAGGTTGGCATTAACAGGACTGTTAGAATGTATCAGAATTTAATGTTTAAAAAATCAAAGACACGTCTCAGACAGGAGAGGAATTAGAATAAACCAAATGTTTCCAGGGATTATGTGCGTAATCATAGATTTTTTATAAGGAAATAAAGAGATGGATATTTTGTGGTATTTCTGTACATTTCTGTTATATATATAATGTTCCTGCATATTTCAGGCATTTGGACTATATTAGTCTGTATTTTGTTCAGAATACAGCTTTCCATACAGAAGACTCACCACAAATTCATGCTGGCCTATGTTGTTTATATCATGTACAATTAAATTCCTACAGTGTGTGTGATTCAATGTTTCCCTGAGACAGCAGAAAGCATCACTGTCAGTATGTGGTTTAAATGTCTATCTGTTTAGATTTAGACGTAATATATTTTCACTTATATTTAAGTGTGAGTTTGTTCATTCTATTTTTTACTTCCTGCCTGTATGTGTGTGTGTGTGTGCGTGTGAAAGTGTGAAGATGTCAGCTGTGATTTTTTTCAGACACTAAAGGATTAATTAGAAAGGTGTTAAAAAGACACAACACTAGAGACTAGACACATCTAAACACAATCCTGCACTTCTCTACACACACCTACAGCTATACCACAAAAACAAATATGTTACTTTACATAAACAAATATTGTTGTTAGTGTTTGCGTGTGAATGCTTGCTGATTTGTTTGGACATAGATATTTTGAATATTCTGAATGTAGAATATGGGTTTCTCAAATAATGTGGGCACAGAAAAAATGGTTTGCTGCTTGGTATTCTGGGAAAGTATAAAGGTCTTGCATCAATAAAAGTGAGAAAGAAAAAGAGAGAGATAATGTTATAAGATTATTTAAAGAACAAGTGTCTAAAATAAAAAAAAGTAACGTTACCTTTACAAAAAGTATTGCAGTAGTATCATGGTACAGTAAAGGTATCTAATGCTAATACCATGTTGTAGGCTATATATGATGGTAATTAATTATTACTATTTATATACCATGTACCGTATTTACATGATACATGCCCATAAGCAATAACATGCCTCTTGTTAGTGTGCAGCTCTGACAACTGTACTGTACTATGTGCTGATCTCTTTAAAAAAAACTATGCTGACTTTAAACACACACACACATCAGACTTTTACACACAATCTTTTTTTCAAGTTTTTTCCAATTAATTTGTGTGCAGTATCTGTGGCCTGTTGATTGCCACAGACAATATACCAATCATTACTCAAACTGTAAAAAGTCTACTAAAGTACACTTACAATGGAAACTTAGGTGGCAAGTGTATGGTTTTAAAGCAGAATTCATTTTTCCTCATGAATTCTTCATTAATAGGGGTCATCATTTATAACAGAGCCCAAAGGATACTCTTTAAAAATCCAACTTTTCTGTTGGAATGAACATAGATTGTTTATTTTCATTTTTGGGTGAACTATTACTTTACTCTTCTTTAAAACTGCTCTTTAGGTCACATCTTTCAGAGGTTTGAGGATTGACTTCTGATAGCTAAGGTTAGTAGTTGGCCTGGATGTGTGGATGGTAAGCAGTGAATTACACATTAGCTGGTTAATAGATGTTTCATGTCATAGCTGTTATAAGACTCAAGAATGTTGTATTGACTAATCAGCATTCAAAACCACAGCTATCAATTTTATAATAGCCACTAATAAATTGGTTGATAAGCTGACATCTTAAAGAGCAGATGAAAGCCTTGTGTTGTCTGGTGAAATGATTTTCACAGAGAGAATTATTGTTTCTGCTCTTTTTATCTTGCATCTAATGTTGCCAAAGGCTACTGTAATTCTATTCCTCTTGTTTTTTCATTAGATCAAACCAGTAAGTGCTTCACTCTCTCTGCTCTCTGTCGCTATGGACTGAAGCAGACATGAAAAGAAGACAGGATGTGATGTCACACAGTGGCACAATCACTAAAGGTCATGAGGTTGATAATACAAATGCGTTTCCAGGAGTGTAACAACACAGTCTCTCCATCTCTGTCTTTCTCCAGCTCTCTTCCTTTCTCAGAGGAGAACACCCTTATTTTGAAAGCATCTTTAGTGCAGCTCCTGAGGGACAGGCTCAACATGAAAACAGACTCTCTGAAACAGCAGTCACAACACATGCTAAATGATAACAACAAAGATGATCTTTGGAAGCTGAAATTTGCACATTTTAGTTTGTACACTATTAGCATTTCCTGATACAGTACAGTACCTGATACAGTACCAGCATTTGTCAAGCTGCAAAGAAGCAGAGTTTTAGGTAAGTGCAGGTTGTAAATGAAATAAGTTGTCTTGTCATTGTAATGATACTTAGCATGTGTCATGATTTCAACTGTCAGCTGTACACAACAATCAACACAGTTATTGTGCAGTGGATGGAAGGTTTACTAGAGAAAGCTCTGTTGTAAAGTTCGGTGGATAGAATTCTTGTGTCCATCTGACCTATTTTTTAATAGAGATGTCTTTGACCAACCATCTCACGCTATGAGTGGAGCATTTCCTGTTTGGGCAGCCCATAAAGGTGGCTATAAATGGTAGCATATAAACATATTCCTTGATCAATTTGCAAGCCAGTTTGCATATAGATACAAGAAAAAAGACCATTTAGAATTCAATATGCAAATAGTCTGAAAATGTTGTTGCTGTCAGTTATATTTTGAATGTTATCAGTCAACTTTAATTCTTGTTTTAAAAAAAAAAGATTACATGCCTAACACTGTCTAAACTATGTGACAAGTTGGAGTATTCATACTGAATGCAAAAATGCTAAGCAACGTGACACAATCACAAAAAATCAGAATATATTTGATGTTTTGTGTACTGTTATGCAGAGCTTTTTAGACCAATGGGACATCACTGGGCTCCCCAATGTGACACAGCAGATATAGAAACCCAGCAGTCAATAAAGTGCTTATTATTGGTTACAGGTTATGTCTGGTTACGACACAGTGTTTAAATAGGAACGTGTGCTAAATAAAAATGTTCTCAGAACATTGGCTAGTGTTCTTTAAAAGTTATAAAAGTGTAATACTCTTGCAGTAATGTTAACAGAACATTTTTAATGTTTCATATAAAATATATCAAAAACATTATTCTGTTAGTGAAACATTTTAAAAATGTTTTACATTTTACTAGGACATTCAACATAACATTTTTGTTACTTAATGGCAACATTTTTACAAAACAAAACAAAGTTTGTATCTACAAAAGTCTGTACATTAGCATTTTAGGATAAATTAACCTTTTTTAATAGGATAATTTAATACTTAGGAATAGGGGTTTAACCCCTTCAGACCTAGCGTCCATTTTAATGGACATGAAAATATACCAATAAAAACATGAGTTATCAAAAAAGTTTTTTTTCCCAGAAACAATGTATAGTATAATGCAATGTAAGTCACTTTGGATAAAAGCATCTGCCAAATGATAAGAGATAGCACACACAGTAAGTGGACACTCGGCACAAAAAAAACACAATACTTCACTCTTTCCATCTCACACTGGAAAAGAAACAGAAAGGAAACAAGGATGTGATAAACAATGGAATGTGAATGGAAAAGAGAAGAGGGGAAAGTGTGAGCAACGATGGAGAGAAAGTTTAATTCATTGGAAAAAGTGATTTATAGTGATGAAAGGTCAGAGCTTCTTATGCAATATAGCAAAAGAAAAAGAGCAAGAGGAACAAAAAGATGTATCATTTCAAAGGCTGCACATCCTGTAGATCACAAAGGGATCTCTTTTGTTCTCAATTTTTTCTCCTACACAGCAATGGACTTACACAGTAAAACCAACTTAAGACTTTTGCTTAAACTTCTCAGATGTTTATTCTGAGACAAAATATTCTAGTAATCTCATAATGTTTCTCCTATTGTAAAGGGCATCTTAATAATGTCTCACACTGAGATTTGGGGATGGGCTCCTGGGGCTTAGGTCTTAAAAGTTTTTTGTATGTCGTCTTCAATGTTTTATATGCTATCCACACACACTTTTTATAGCTGTTATTCTACTGTTATGCCCCATTTGCATGTACTTTTATTTTGCCGAAGGAATTTATGAAAATCTGTTACCTTGAAACAACTGTCAACAACCTCAGAACAATACAATGTTATTATAGCAGTATCTATTTGCGTGAACTTATAACACACAAATTTACATAATGGCTTTTCTGTGAAGAATATCTAATCTGACCGTTGGTGGTGTAACTAGTGAAACGAGGATAAAATGTCAATAATCATTTACATTACATTTACGCATTTGGCAGACAGTTACAGTGCATTTAAGTTATACATATCATACATACATATCATATCAGTATGTGTGTTCCCTGGGAATCGAACCTACAACTTTTGCGCTACAAATGTAATGTTCTACCAGGAACACAGTTCCTGATCACTCCTCTTTTTTCTTTTGAGGATATGTACTGAATAATATTTTCATTGTTTCTCATCATTCCCACCCCAGACGCTCACACTAACAGGAATACTGATTCTAAATCAATACCTGCTGCTCAGAGTTAAAACAAAACAGCCTGGATTGATCTGTTCTAGTGAGCTATGTATCTAGAGTGCATTTTAGGCCATCAGTACAGCTCTTCACCTGATGTGAAGTGGCCAAAAGTGATACCAAGGTAATGGTACTTCATCATAATCAAAATCAAGGCAACATTGTACGTATTCTTTATAGATATGTCCACAATGCTGAGTTGAGTCAAATACAAAAAATAGTACATTTATTTTACTGAAAACTATTGATAAAAACTATTCATCTTATTCAGAGATTTGATTAGGACTGGAGTTAAGTTACAAGTTACAAGTTACAAGTGGAGTTTATTGTCATTTTAGCCATATACAAGTACACAGTGAAACGAGACAACGTTTCTCCAGAAACAAGGTGCTTCATAAGACAAACACTAAACATCACAGACATGCAGGGCTACATAAATTAAACAGTATATATACATAAAGTGCACAAGTGCAAAAACGAGTGCAGACAGCACAAGACATTTGACTGATTTGTAAACATTTAAGAAGTGTAAACGTTACAATGTATATTTTTGGCAGCCAGAATGTAAACAGTAAATCGGTAAAACAGATTGTAAACATTGTTAAGGGTGTAAACATTTGTATCTT
>JAZGTI010001907.1:0-40010 GCA_036877585.1 Botia kubotai | reverse complement strand
AGTTTAGCCGATGAATTTATGTTTATGTTCGTGATAATGATAGTGGAATTAGTTATTGATCTGTGTTTGTCAATCTGTCTACCACAAGGTGGCATCATTGTTAAGATAGGTCGGTGTACGCGGCTTTAAATTCCACTCAATGTTTTGCAGTGACGTCTGCATTCATCATATTTAATTTGGTCCATTTGACCTTACTGTAATTTTTTAATGTTTAGTATAGACAATTTAATAATATATTTTATCCTCTGTTCTTTATTATATATTACCTATGTTGATTACCCTATTTTTATTTTGCCATCTTATAATTTCTTAAATTCTTATATAACTGTAACGGAGGGAACTCCGGTTCCGCCTCCTCCGCGCCAGCAGAGGGATCCTTCACCCGAGTACTGATTCCACCTTCATGACTACAATTCCCATCATGCACCCTTCCCAAAAATAATCATCGCCGTGGATCACCTGTGGACAATTAACTAAACCTATATAACCCGGTCTCTACAGATCGTCAGTGCGAAGTCTTATTTTGTATTGTATACGTTGCATCGTTTGCTGCCTGCCTCTTGACCTTGGATTACTCTCTCTCGTTTATGATTGTTTGCCGCCTGTCTTCACCCTTGCCTGGATATTGTTGTTGTTTTTGCCTTGCTGCCTGTTTGACCACGTTTTCAATAAAACGCTGCAAATGGATCCTCACTTCTGATCCATCATTACAATAACGTTAACAGAATATGTATGTTTGTCAAGAGGAAATATATATATCTTGCTTAATTGTTATCCATTGGCCCATCTGAGTGTGTATGCATTGAATGCACTGCACCACAGCATGCATACTGGCTTTGAGTTGTGAGTGCATAAGGCTAAAGTGACTTCAGAGGACAAGATGGTGGCCACATGGTGGGAGGGGGTGTGCCTTGTTCATGATTCAATCTTTCAGTGTGATTTAAATGTGCATGTGACTGTTGTCCCTTGTACAGCTGTGTCAGTCAGAGCGAGGTCCACCAGGCACTGCACTGAACTAAATGCCCACATGAGACCAAGCTGAGCTGCCCATCACATATCACTGTGTTTAGGGCAACATTTAAAAAATATTGTGGAAATACAGAATAAATTCTTTATTGAAAGCTGTCTGTGGTTTGTAAACTATAAAAGATGCAGGAATAGGAGTCACACAATAGCATAAATGCAGCTCTGTAACAAAAACCTGGACACTTGTTTAAACAATCTATATAAAACAGATTTGTTTGGTATACTTTTAACTAGTAATACTGTTTCTTTGATTTGGGCAAAGTGATAACAATGTGCACAAAACTGATACACAGAAAACATCTACATATAATACCATATGTTGCAAACTTCTTGTCTGGTTTTTGTTTATCATCTTTGATTATACTTGATACATTGTACTACATTTACCTGGGAATAGTTCTGTAACACTGCCTCTGAAATATGGAATATTTTAAACAAACAAATGCAATTCTACCACAGCATGATTTTGTGACGTTTTTATTATTTGCTATTCAGTCTTGTAAAAATGCTTTTTGTGTGCCTCTAGGCTATTTCTTAAGTTCTGGGATTGGCATTACATTTACAGTCCCCTGTTTTAGTTATTCGATCAAAACAATTGAGAAATTGTGACGTGCAGTCTTAAACTAGATAAAAACCAAGCAACTCAATTTCTTTAGCTTGCGGTTGTTTCTCTTGTTTTTTAGATTCTGATTTATTTACAGGCAGATTTGTTGTTGACAGCGTAGCAACAGCCTGTCATGTTCTGAACAGCTAAGTACATGTGAAGTGACTGGATTACATGTCTTAATGCTTTAATACTTCGTCACCTAAATCTAGTGCTCATAGCGCATCCATCACACACACACACACACACACACACACACTCAGTGAAGACCTTTCTAGACACAATGGTTTTCATACTATTTTCATAGTATAAAATATATATACTAAAATAATATTTTTATACTAAAATAATAATGTTTACTAATAATGTTCGCTAACCATTTAGGCAAACGTTTCTATAACATTTCATTTAAGTAACAAAAATGTTAAATAACTCTGAGAGAACAAAGTTCTGAGACTTTTCCCTGTTGCTTCAAACCTGTTGACATTTGAAGCAAAACATAATTTGTCCACATTGTGAAACCACTCACAGATCAGTTTCTACATTCTACATTTATATAACTTGATAACGAAGCATTTTTTATGCTTAGTTATTGTAAGCTGTTTCCCTGAGTTTTTTGCCATGGCTATAAGTTTTCAAAGAACACTAAGGACACACATACCATTGTGATAGTCCAAATTAATATACAATTAATCGTATTTTTGGAAGTCAGTCCTGAGTGTCCTTTATGTGACTCTCTGTGGCCTCTGGGCCCCTCAGACTTCACATTACCACATGAATAGCCAGCTGCAAAGGGCCAGTTTAGCCTCGGATGCCAAAAAAAGGCAGGACATTTGCAATTCAATCTGCTTCCAGTTGGGACAGACCCGTCACCAATATGACAGTGGCTTCACTCTACAATACATTGCGCCTTTACACATATTAAGACTGAGGAAATTTTAGATATACTTTGAATTATGAAATTATAAGATTTATTATAAAATATATAACTATTTATATACTTAAAATAAACACGTGTTTATTTTTATATAAACTTGTGTTTATATAGAGTACACGCAAGAAATCCTAGGTCCTGGGCCTTTAAAAGGGTCAAAACACATACCCGCCCTCTCCAGTATACTGACCAATAGGATCCTCTTAGGAAAGCGTAGTTTCCGGGTGTATGATTTTTATTCCGGGTTATGAACCAAGATGGCAGCGCTCTTAGCATTTTACCTGGAGTTCAGGTTTGTATTTTGCTTAATATATTACATTTTCCGCATATACCAAAGTTATTAATATATGGCAAGTCAATAGGATTAAACTTTAACAGTGATAGATTATACGAGATGTTTCTTTATCAGATGTGTGAGCATTAATAACAAGACAGCGCTTCCTTTAAGATGTCAAATTGTTTAGTGTGAATGAAATGTGTGTTTTATATATTGGAGTTGGGCGTGCTTTCGGGGTTGTCCAAAAGTGGCGCATGCATTTAAACTTTAATATCGGAAAGATTCTGGGAGGCTGGAAACGAATCTGTGGAACTGGGGCATATGTGAGAGAATCATTTTCCCTCATTCAAAATGCATTTGTGTTTTTGAGAAGATTGTTTTTTATAAATCTGTGTAATTAATTCTGAAGTTCTGTATGGCAGAGTGGCATCAATAAAATTAACAATGATAAACGATTGTTTTGCATTATTGTTACTGATTTGAGGGTAGACGATACCGTTTACCGTGGTCACTGTATATTGAAGAGGAAACTTTAAATATATTAAACAAAACGTCTGTGTATTAGTGTAGAGACAAATATGCTATTTACGTAGGGTATGTAAAAATATAATAACAAAATAAGTCAAACTGCAGTACGCTATATTGTTGTCAAATAACTTCATACTGTTTGTCATTATCTCATTACGTGCACGTTTAAGTGGTGTCCGTTTACCGTTTCTAAAATTGAAACGTAAAAAAAAATTTTTGCATTTTTTACCAAGTCTGATTTAAAACGACTTGACGTCATTAATGGAGTTCATACCATATACATCATTATAGTTCACACACCCCACTGAAAATTAAAAGTCAGCTCAATCTTACAGCATTGTGGGATACAGAGTTCTGTGCAACGTGTTGTGTGGTGTACTGCACATTTTGGCAAATGTATCAAGTTTGAAACTTGTTTGCATGGAGTATTCAGCTGCAAAAACAGTATGCTATTCCTAACATGGCCACAGAGCAACTAAGAGAGTGCATTAAAATGCCAGAAAGAGTAAACAAAATTCATCGGGTGCACAATTTTGGCACTTGGCACTTGGTCAAGGACATCACTGCTTTTAAGTCCCAACAGAGTCTTATGTGACTGTCTATGAACAGAGGTTGTGTTTGTGAAACTGGCACACAGGCTGGCTTCTCTCTGTCCTGCTTAAGTACAGGCATTGCGCCAAGGCTAGCGATCTGGAGGACAACTGGGCATTCTGCAGGAGATGTGAGCTCTCTTTATTGGGCCTGCACCTGCTACATGAGTCCTTCTCTGACTTCATGTCCTGCTCTATCTTGTTTTTCTGTAACATGCACAATCTCTTGTAAAAATACAATAAAAAATACAATAAATAAACTGTATATGTGTTAAATTGTGTATTGTTCAGATATAATTAAAAAATTGCTTAAAATAATTTATGATTTTGTGTTATAATTCCTTAAGTATGTTGGGAAGTAATGAGAGATTTCTACCAAATGTAAAATGTTTGGCGCTATTTTTCTGCCAAGCCAATGCTTTTCCAGTACTGATGACTTAATTAGCTTCAAATATCTCTACCCTTTCTCACCCGATGCCAGAGAATTGGGTGTGAGATTCTCATATTGGCCTCCTGCCTTGCTGGAACTAATGGATGCCTTTCCTCTCTGCCATTTCAAAAAGAAAAAGTTACACGAATCATATCAAAATATGTCACTCTGCCTGATACCCTTTTTCATTTGCTTCCCCCACTCACTCTGACCTCTCCAAGGCCTAGTTCACACGCTTCCCTGGACACCTTTTCTTCTAGCTAGTTCTGCTTTCAGCCTGATGTTGGGCCAAGGGTGAACCAATGCTGGCTTGCCATCATAAATCCATTTTTTCCCCTCCACCCCTCCCATGGCAACAATGGAGCTGAGCCCTTCTCTGTACAACCCACAACCCCCAACCACCACCAACATCTGTGAGCCTCCCCGCGCCTAGCCATTCTTCCCCTAACTGCTCCATTATTGGGACCCTTTCACGTGTAAATGCAGCCAGTGATACTGTTGATGGATCTTTTATGCCTATTATCTCTTTCAGTTTCACTAGTGCTGGGGTCACAGGAAAGGTGCAGAGAATGGAGGGCCAGTAAAGGAGAGAAGGACAATTGTTACAAAGTCTTTTGTGTGCAGTCATTTTTTTTGGGGTGCTTGACACTACAAATGCCTCACTCCCACGTCACATTCCTACAGCTTCCTGGTTGGACATGAGGTGAAAGTGGTGCAAGGATGTGGGGGAGTGCTGGTGTTGACCCCTGGATTAAAGTAAAGAGTGGGTAAAATTCGCATTTTGAATTAAAACACAAGAGTCATTCTTAGAAAACACCCTTTACCCCATGCACATGCTCAGGAATATCTGGAAGTTTTGTAGATTTTATATTAGCATTAGTGATAGACCAATTTGGGGTTGTCAATAGATATCTAAAGAGAAGGGTGACCAATTGCCTGTATAATGTCTTGTTATTATACATATACATACATATATATAAATGTATATATATATATATATATTATATATCCGTATATATTTTGTAATCTATCCTATCCTAACTGATAGGTCAGGAACATTGTGATATGTATGTTTTGGTGGCCTTACTGACCTCTATAAACCTTGCCATATAAGAGTTGGGCCAATCTCCACACCACTGGAATAACCACGATAACCTGCCTACAGGAGAACTGCAGGAGGGAATGTAGCCAGTGAGATCATACAGGGGCCCAAAGGATGACCTTGGAGCACCTTTACAACACATAGTTGATACGTGTGCTTGTGGGGTACATTTGAGTATGTAACGGATGCCTGGCTTTGATGACTACGGCAGCCTGCCTCTGGAAACATACACAAATGGTTGTCATAGAAACACAGAATCTCATATCCCAAACAAGTCGAATGACTTCTTTCCTTCCCATCCAGAGGTAATGATGATAATCATGCAATAAGAAAGAAATCAAGAGTGCTAGCCAGCCACTATGCTACGCAGATGCTGTGACCCTTCCATGCAGGCTGTATCCCAGCATACACTCCCCCCTTCCAGTCATGTTATCCCTCCTTTTGCTTTAACATCAACCTTGCCATTCCTTTTCGTCAAGATTTTCTTCCCTTACCCAGAACAGAAAACAGAAAAAGAGGGCAATAAAACCTTGGGGTGTCTTGTTAAACCCTCACTTTTTGCCCCTGGCTCACTTAAGTCACCCTTTCAGCAACTTTAGCAACAGTTTTTCCAAGTCCCTTCCCAACCAAAGAAATGATGTGGGCGAATGCAATCACTGTCTGTGGAAGGTGTGTTTTGCTTGACTGCAAAGAGAAAGTTGTAGTTAGCCAACAAAACAGCAGCTTCAAGAACAAGCAGAAGTGTCTGCTAACCGTTTGCATTGGCAGTTGAATGAACGAAAGCTGTAATTCCAATATGGCTGGCGCCCACTTAGATGCTTTTCGGTAAATAAGTTGCTGCTGGGCAAACATTATGTTGTTGAATTAATATTCATGAGTCAGGCTGATGAGGTTTATAATTTGATCTTCTGATCGTTTGTACATCCGTGGCTATAAAGCAGTGGTAATGATTACAATTATGTTGGTCATCATGTCTCCTAAAGCCCATCAAGGGTTTCCCAGCCCCTCACACATGCTTTCCCCTAGTCACCATTGCCCACCTGAGACCTTCTGTATCCTTCTCTCGGATTGCTTGGATTTTAATGGGTGTCAGTAAAACAGCTACCAGCACACACAGAACACAAATGGCTTTCGTCATTAAAAACAAAAATATTTTAAACAAATATCTTCCATATGGGATTTGCAGTCGAGGTGTAAATGCTGACATATTAGAGCGTACATCTACACACATGGGCAGCTAATCTGTAACTGACCCTTTAAATGTTAAAAGACAAAATGAATGAGACAAAAATTGCACGAAAGCCTTCTGATTATATTTGTAAATTTTTATGTTCAATGGTTTAGGTAAGTGATAAAGAGTGTTACAGATGCTTTTTGGGGGGAGGGGGGATTTCACACAGAGATTAAACATCCGCACTGAAATTACGTATCCTATTATTATTTGTCCCCTAGAATGGATTTTTAGGGACATTCATTTTTTCTTTCTGTTAAATGCTTTAATTAAGTCAATTTAATGTAAGTCTAAATTAATAATTCTGGCTGTAAATAATACACAACAACAATAACAATAAATGCTGCTATGATGATTTTAAATAATTGGCCATCACTATTAGATATACGTTTTTGGGAGTATGTGAAAGCAGTAACTAGAAAACATATCATGAAATCAAATGCTAGATAACAGGTAAAAAAATATGTGAATTTACTAGAAACGCATTTTTGCCCCCACAATATAAATACGTGGAGCATTTCTGTCACTCTTAGCTTTTTTCCAAGATCTGGTCCCTTTCTGACCCTGTATTGCAGAACAGTAATCAGCATAAGTATGGTTGTGTTTGTGCAGGTGAGACCACATGTGTTCATACAGGGTGGGTTATGAAGAAGCTGTTTTCAACTGAGCATTGAAAAGCTCTTTCTGTAATTGTTCTGAAAAATTGTTTCTGTAATTGTTTCCCAAATGGACAAACAATTGATCTCCAAGCACACAAAATACAGAAGTTGTGCATGTGCACACAAAGATTTTCTGAAACAATGTCAACCACAGCAAATTTGCAAACAAATTCTGACTCCTCCCCACATTGAACATAATGCTGTTTATCCTCTCTCTTGCTTTATTCTTTCTCTCTGTCTCTCTCTCTTTTTCCACTCTCTCTCTGTCTTTGACTTCACCACCCCTTTGAGCCGAAAACTGGTATGTTCCAGACATGGACGCTGATGATACAATGTTGATGTTAAACCAGAGACACCCTGACTTCTCCGCCATGTTGGGAAGTGAAGCTTCAGTGCTTACACATATACACAGATATTGCCATTCATCATTACATGCTATTTATCAGAGAATATGCATCAAATGGCCTAATATTTACCATTTCTTATATGAAAACCAACCAATAGCTGTAATTTGGGTGTATGCAGATGGTGATTTTTTAACACATCAGTTGACAGACATGAAAAGAATTTTGTCAAGCAGATGTTTATATGTAATAGTTTTGTTTACCGCAAGCTTGAATGTCGTCTGTATATTACATTTCCTTGGGGGGTTGGGGCGAGGGGTGCAGACCTCCCTAAATTTAATTTGAGTTTCAACATGGTACCCTGGATTTATATCCATCAATCATTATCTCCACCATCCACATTAGGCTTTTCTGCTTGTTTCTTTGGTGTTGTAACCCTTCGCATTTTCCTGTTTAGTGCTTTCATGCTAGTATTGCTACATTGCCGTCTCTAGTTATAAATCAGAATTTAATCGGCATTGCTGCAAATGTTTTAACGGTGCGCTTTAAAATCACATTGGGTCAGTCTAGTCTTAATATTCCTCCTATTAACCTCCCCATCTCTCATTGGAGGCTCTGTCGCGTCACATCGAATGCAGGGCTGGCTCACTGCACTCTGACCTGTAACCTTTGACCTCTTTGGGACTCTTACAGGGGACCTGAAGCAGCTGCTGCCGTGGATTTGAGGAAACATGCTGAAGGAGCGCCCAGAGCTCTTTATACAGGGCGATACTGTGTAAGTACACACTTACAAACGCAGGGTAAATATGTTATCAATGTGGGATGATGTGACAAATTGGGGAACGATGAGACAAATATACACGCTGCAGACATACACTCACAGTAAATGCAGACCTTTGTATCAGCTGTAGATTCGCTGTGAGGTCCACAAGGTAGAATCACTCAGTGTTACCATGTGCACTATTTAGGTTTTGTTCTGTGTATTTTACGGAAATATATAATGTTTATGTTTTACTATGTAAGGTTTATAAAAGGAGTGCATGATTTTTAATACCTAGGTGTATGAAATTTTGTGTTATGTATTTGTTTGTTGTGTGAATCTTTTTAGTTTCTTATGAATCACCTACACTAAGGTACCTTTTCTTTTGGCCATTTCTAAATGGTTTAATGAAGAGAAACATCAGTCTCTAAATTCTGGTTTATCCTTAACCCAACATAACTGTGAGTGAATAAAACCTGACTGTAGACTATTTAGCCATGGTGAAAATACCGTCATTCATTTTGTAATTCAATAAAAATAATAAAAATGCAATAAAATTAAGAACATTTGATTAAATGTTCATTGTGGTTATTCTAAAATATTCTCATTTTTGTTGAATACTTAAATTAGACAGATATTTATGGTGGAATACATAAGGCCACATTTTTAGCCTTATTGTGGTGGTCACCATGTTTTGTTGACATTTGTTGGTATTTATATTTGTAATTAAAAAAAAATTGAACTAATGCTTGTGAAGTATGATCTGTGTATATTCTTTGTATATCAAGTTGAATGCATGTTTTTGTACGAGAGAGTCATGCATTTAAAGAACTGCAGATGTAAAGCCCTTTGAGAAAACCACAACGCTGCTGATTTTCATTCTGTATAAACAGATTGCATTATATTATCAGAGTGCAGCTTTATTCATGTCATGTTCTGCATATAGCTCATATCACTTACACACGATCTTTTTCTACACACAGTAGACCTAGTATATTGGTATTGATTAACGACGCAGACTGGGAACTGATGGTAAATGTATGTGTGTGTTCCACTTTCTCTTTTAATGACATGCTCATTTCAGTTCCAGTGTCAGCCCCCCACCCGCATAAAGTTAATGTATGTAAAGATTGTGTTGGGTTGTTCTTTCAGGAAAACCTGTATTGGCATCAATCCGAAATTTAAAGAAACAATCAATGGGATAAACTCCCCACAACTGTCAATGACAATGAAAACATGAAAATCAGGCTTTGATTTAAAGTTGTCTAGCCTCTGTGTGTGCTTTCTACAATAAACATTAAATACATTAATATTCTTTATACATTAATTCCTCAGTTTAGATGTTTATTAAAAACGACATTTAATAAATTAAATACTAACATTTGACATTTTCAGTACTACCATTTCATTACTACACTGTGTGTGTGTGTGTGTGTGTGTGGGCGTGGGCGTGCAGGGAAAACTGGAGTATCAGCTTCAGGACCAGGGTGATGTTGATTTCATTTCATGAAGGTTAACAGATTCTTAAAGAAGCACAACAACCATATAGAAGCCCTGCCATCCTTCAAAAGGACAACATTCAAACTGTCTATCAACAACATCATCGTTTGCTGATTTCAGTTCTAACTATGGACTTTTTTGACCAATTTAGTGGAAAGACACTGACTTATTTTGGTTATTAGTCCAACGAAATGCAATGTCATTGGAAATCAGACTGTTCGTTGGTCCTCATGCCGTTCACAAGTGTGGCAGGGTTAGGATGGGTGCACATACTCATTAGAAAGGTCATTTTGTCTAGCCAATGTCCAAATGAATTCCCTAGAGAAATGATGAAACGGTTACGCCATGTCAAATGGCTCTGTAATAATTTTCATTTGTTTCCTGTCTAAGGCCTTTATATATTATCAATTTTATGTTTACTGTGTATGACCATTTTCTTTTTTTTGTAATAAATGTGAAACATTATCACACAGTTTTAATAATACAATAATAAACAAATAATAAAATACACTTTTGTAAATAAAGCTTTTCATTTAAATTGCAATTCATTTGCAGTAATATTTAATTTGTGACAAAGCCCAGCAGGTATTATGATATTTGATAGGATTTTTGTGATAGTGACTAAGTCTAACAGTGCGTAATCCACGTATAATTTGTGGCGTTAAAATGGCTTTCCGGTTTAGCATCGCATTCTATATCACAATAACACTTCTGAAAACATGCCGTGATATCTGTTATGTTAAGCGTTAAGATGGTATACCAGTTTAGCATCACCACATTCTAAACAAACAATACAATTTCTTTAGTAAAATGCCGTAATATCTGTCCCAGGGTTCGCCTATATTCATTAGAATAAACTGTAGGATGAAGGCGGGAGGTCGAGCACTGAGCGAACACAAATTTCTTCTGGCTTAAGACTCGATTTGCAACGGAAACCCGTATGATAATAGTAACACTAATACACATGCTAATGATCTTGAGAAAAAAAACGTAATGTTAGTGTTGAAGTGTGTGTGGCAAAAACTGGGCTTTCATAGTGGGATGGGGGTAAACATGGTTCTCCTGCAGAGTGACTTTTAAATGTGTTCCCAATTATTAAAAACATTTTCTGCTTTATTTAAACTACGTTCATCACATTTGTTTTTCGCTTTATTCTATGAAGACATTTACTATTTGAATGCTGCTATAACTTTATTTTTGATGATTAAAGCATAATCCCATGACATATGTTTATATGTTAGCCCCTGAGTATACTTGCGAAGACACTCCATTTGATTTAGTAGATTATAGGCCTAAATCTTATAAAATTAAAATACGTGCACATTTTTAAATGCGCTGAGTTGCAGAAATGAACTGCTTCTGCTTAATGGGTTTTGATGGTTGGTTTCGTATGTTTCCTCATATTCCATAGATTTGAATAATTAGGTGGTACAATTTTCATACAGCAGTCGTGTGAAATTCTGACTTTTTTAACCCATTATACTTTTTTAATCCAATTGATTATTCGTTTTTTAAGGAGACATTTATACAAATCCCATTATATTCAAATGATAATACAATTCGTATATCCAGCTGGCAGTTAATGGTACACACCAGTATAATCTCACACTTACTAATTATTACAAATGCTTCTCTTTTAAATACTCCAAAACATTATTGCTTTTGCGTGAACCTTAGATTAAGTGATTACTTGGTCTTAGGCAAAATGATCAGTGTGATTAAATGTGACTATAACCTTTAATTTTACTTCTCGTATATAATTGGATTCGAGGGAACTTGAACAATTAGGATTTATATTTTATTTAATAAAATCGTACATCCACCAGAACACGTAGCCAACAGTCGGCTATAGATATATTTATAAACGTTTTATAAAGACAGGCAAGAAAGCGATAGCATTTACAAGCTTATCATTTTACAGCCATTTACACAGAGGTGTCTGAAAAATGGTTTTACCATATACTTAGCAAGACGTGTTGAATTTTGCTTAATATGCCTACATTATTTATAGTAGAATTGCAATCTGTAGGCTTGGAATATTTAAGCAAGAACAGGAAAAACTGAACTAGGGTCTTCATTTTGTATGTAGTTGATGGAGAGAAAAAACCTTTCTGTGACGTAATTTTACGCTAAACCTGTCAAGGGCCGCTCAATTTGAAATAGGTTTATACACTGCAGATGGACTCAATTGAGGCCTGAGGTGTTTATACTTACAATTCCTCAAGGTCCTCAAGGTGCTTCAAAACGTTCTTTTGTATTAACATTAATATTATTACTACCGGTATTATTACTACGCTGACAATTTCAGATGATTGTATCAGCTGTTTATAATTAAAATATCATTTTTGGTTCTGCAGGCCCTGTATTGTAGTCTGGGTAATAACACAACCTAAATGTTTATGGTTAAAAACAAGGATAAAATGAGGGGTTGTGTAAGTTTGTTTTTGTTCCTGTAGCTCAATTGGTATAGAGCATTGCGTTAGCAGCGCAAAGTTTGTAGGTTCGAAGCCCAGGGAACACACATACTGATAAAAATGTATACCGTTAAGACGCTCTGGATAAAAGCGTTTCCTAAATTTGTAAATGTAATGTAATGTTTTTAAATCAAATTTGAAAAATTTCCTCTCATTATGTCAACCACACGTATGCAGGTGCAAAGGTTTAATTCTCACACTGCTTCCAAACGTCAAACAAAATTCCCTCTATTGGGGCCCTCTCCACAATATGTAATCTTGTCAAAAACGTCACTGAAACTACTTTGTAGTGTAATTAGCAATTTATTGATTTAGCAAGTGTAACGTATAGTGACCCAATACAATCAATCGACTGTCTGAAATGGAATATTAAATCAAGGTAAAACAACTACATTTCCGTTAAACTAAATGTAAACAAAATCCAGAATCACCGATAAATTACTTTTTAGTGTTAGTCTTTGAGAATTAGACATATGCCAACATACGTTCACACACTTTTTTCTTTAGGCCCGTGGTTGTGGAACAGGCCTACAATGTGCGTTGAAAAAAACACAGCCCAGTTCTTAAATGCAAAATAAAGGCAGTGACTGGACCAAACACATTTTCTGCAGTGATGCAAGTAGCACATCAGGCAGATAAAATGTATATAATAAATGGCGTTTTAATTAATTCAATTTCTAGTAAACTGCTCTTTGCAGCTTTGGGCAAATATGGCAGTCTCACTGAATGAGAACTCAAGCATGCTCAAAGGATTTCCCATGTTTTATAATCAGCGTGACTATTCATATACCATATGAAAGCAATGAACTCTCTAACCCCATAATATTGCGAGACGTTTTGCAATAAACGAAATTCGTTTGAGGGTACAAAAATATTAAATATATAACTCATGTATATATATAAATAGTTGCCGTTTTAAATACAGCCTACAAAGTTTTTCGTTTCAGCCAAAAACACTATTAGATTTCCCAAACGAATATTATTTTGGATGCAAAATGTTCGGGTAATAATTTCATTTAGCTGCAATTTATTCTGTCTTTAAACGAACATCAATTAAAACAAATATAAATAATTGGTAAAACAATAATATAACATGCGTCATACCTTTAGTAAAACTTAACGAAAATTAATATTAGTGTACAGCAGAATGAGGCCGCATGGCCTTATGTCCTTTAGAGCGAAGACAGTGAATCTCCAGCAACAGATGTCCAGGCACAATTCTTGGATTTGAATGCATTTTTACAAGAATTGCGTTTGGACAATCAATCTCTGGAGCTCGTGTTCTACACTGTTAGTTTCAATATAAATGTGAAACACATTGCTTTTCAAAATATATTGCACGTATAAACCCAGTAGCTACCAATTAACGCGGTTCTAAACTACCAGGTCTCTGTGTCTGTTGGGCCTGTTAGCAGACATTTAACAAAATGTAATTTATTTCATTACGTCGGTGTTTCAAATGCTTTCGTTTATTTCTCTTATTTTTCCTCTCTCTCTATCTCAATGTATAATGCATTTAAATATGAAATAAGATACGTTTATGACGTTGCATATTTAAATTATCAGCCTGCAGTCACTTTGTAGCTTTTTGACGTGCGTTTTACTTCAGGACTCAGAACAAATATTTTCTTAATTTAAAAGTTAAAGTTTTTTCTCTTGAAGTAGCAAATATAATAATGCAGAAAATTTGTTTCTAAACTTGTTCTCGTCTACAAATGGAAAACATTGTTTTGATTTAGTTTTAAAATTATAATTGATAATATCAGTTTCTCTTTGCAAGCCTTTTCTAGTTTTAAAAAAGAGGGTTATAAGTTTGATGCAATTTCAATATGCCCTACTAAGAAACTGTAAAAACCACACAAAAATGCAAAACCTCAGCTCACCACATCAGAACACGACACACTTTTAAAAAAGATAGCACAGTTTTCTTTAGGTCTTCGCCATGTCTGCACCTGTAAGGGCGCACATCCTTGTAGTTCCACCTCCCGTCATCAGGCGAAGGGGTTTCATCTTCTGATATTGGTAACGACAAAAAATAAGAAAAACTACAAAACAACCGGTTTCCAGTCCACCCATTCGACACTTTTGTTACAAATAGTCAGATGATGTTACAGGAAAGAAAATTAAAGACTCCTGTGCATGTCCTGTGCGTGTGTTCCGGCGTGCGCTTGTATCCTCACTAATGCAAGCGGAGAAAATGGTCAATCGCAAGAAGGAGGGATGCTTGAGTCTCTCAAATAACCAGCACGCCCTCAGTAATGCCTTGATGGGACGGTTCTTATGGAATGGCACGGACTATAACGTTTCTATAAAGGCTTTTCTCAGGCTTCCGTAACAATACCAGTTTTGCCACGACGAACGGCGAGAGGGAGTGGGGAAGATCTTCGCTTGGTACTGAATTTGAATAACACCATGGGGTGATAAATGTCCATTGTGCTGAAGAAGTAATGAATCTCCACTGTCTTCTATTGCACATAAGCCAGCAGCTGCGAGTGAGGGACCAGCAGCCTCTTAAAGACACAACAGCCCTATTTTCTCCTCAAAAGTGATCACAATCCATACACTGTTTATTTCGTCAACGCACGCTGCATGACGTTTGTTTTCTGGACACCTTTACTTGAGTGAGGAAAGCTAGTACTACGCTGTAACCAGGCACTTACGTAAAATACCCACTCAAATCATTTGAACACAAATGAAATCTATCTATCTATCTATCTGTCTGTCTGTCTGTCTGTCTGTCTGTCTGTCTATATAGATAGATATATTATAATATATATATATGTGTGTGTGTGTACAGGATGATTTTTGAATAAATATATTACAGGATTTAATTTTACAGTAACTAACTGGCTTTATGATTGGATAGTCAAAACTGCATAACTATTTGTTAAAAGATTTCTTTAAAAGTAATACGTAGAAATACGTCAATACGTTTGTTGTGTGGAAGCGTTTAAAGATTCACCTCAGCGCAAGAATTCATGTTGTGTCATTTTCAGATGTTCTTGCTGAGGTATTTAAGAAAAACATCTAAAGATTGTTTATTCCCGTAGGTATAACACACAGTCTACAAGAACAATACAATCATTTGTATCAAAGAAACATGTTTAGGAATAGGGAACACATCCAAATCCTATGATTTAATTAGCCGTTGCTCCAGCGTGCGTCCCATCAGCGTCACGAGGGCGAATTGAAGGATCCCCCAACTCTCCTTTTTTCCTAATAAACCATTGACTATATCCCGCCTCCTCGGCACTTCTCCTCCCTCTTAAAGGGAAACTATTTTATCCTGTCATCTGCCTGTCTGGAGTAAGCGAGTTAACGTCCTCTTCAGTTCTGCGTTGTGTTGTGACCGTGCGCAATCCATTGCTCATTTGGCTCTAAAAGAGCTGCAGCCTTTTCACGACTTTCACGAGCATCAATCCTAAGCACCTACTTGAGGGGGTTAACCGGTATCCAGAGTAATAATACTTATTTAATGATAGTATTAAAGGAACCCTGGAGGCACACACGTTTAGACTTAATTTATGTCGTTTCTGTACTTTTTATTACATTTTAAAGAGCCAGGGATAAAACTCGATAATTATACACAGAATGTTGAAAAATTAAGTAGGCTATGCTCTTTATTTGGGTTAACTGGAATTTGGATCATTTCAACTATGTTGTACCTTTACCATGGGTCCTTCCATCACATGTCTTAATATTTTGGATAATACAATAAATTTAGAATGTTTTGTAAATCACATAAAACATATTCATTGCTCATGTGTTCATTAACTTCTAAAATTAAAAGGGTCCGTTTATAAAGAAACTACTGGAGTTTCTTCGTTTTTACTTTGCCGAATCTGGGCAAAACATTTTTTGTGATACCCATTTAACAAAAGATAATGTTAATGACATCATAAAAAGTGACATCTTAACTCACTGTTCCATAACATTTACACTTAAGATATTTAAAAATACCAAAAAATTGTCAACTTGTAAGATAATCAATCTCTTACTAAATTACTTTTCTTCACATTGTGTAAATAAGTTATTTACAACTCTTATTTAACTAAAAAAAGGTTATAATAAATTAATTAAGTGCTTGATTTCTGGCAGTGACATGTTTGGTATACCCTTTAATAGAAACTTTAAATATACAATTTTGTTTAGATAAGTTAAGAAGGTTCTGCATAATTATATACTTAAACATGTCTGAAGTTGTTACCGTCTTTGTCATACACAGCAAATTTGAAACTAAGGCTACAACAAACTTCTAGCAGGGAGAAAAATACACAGAACTCAAGTTGCCCAGTGGGCCAGCTGGGCAGGATATTGTCAAGTCATGCACATCAGGACGGTGGGAAACATTGATTTGTTTTGGCACTGTGCTTTCTCTATTCACAGATAAATGTTTAACCCAGTAGCTGAAAGGAGCAGTGGGGGAGAGGAGCCCAGATCCATGGGTAGGCAATGAAACTGCCCCTCTGAGGAATGGAGGGGGGAGGCAGAACAATGGACCAGGGAGAAACATAAAGTAAACCTCACCAGATGAAGGCATCTCAAATCTGCTGTATACTTTGAGCAGGACAGGGTGTATACTTTAAACAGGATAGGGTAAATTTACACCTCTGACCATCTGTGAAGATACTTATAGAGGTATTATTAGCTATTAAATGTTTAATATTTTAGTTTATGCATCATGACTAGGCGGTAATAGCACAAGGAAACATTGCTATGTTGCAGATTTGTTTGTTGTCATTTTGTATTTGCCATTTATTGCCATTTATTACTTAGTCACTCTTACTCTTTGAAGGTCTAATTCAGTCAATAGGGGTTCATTTAAAAGTGGTTCCAATAAACATTTAGCATGATACCATAATATAAATGTAATAATCTTTATTTTTTTCAACACTAATTCTGTGTTGGAAATAGTATTGATTGACTTCATGTATGTGTGTGCCAGCATGTTTTATCTGGGTGACTGAAATCAGGGGTGTCAGATTTAAATTATGCGTGTTTAAAAAGGCTTGTTTTCAATAAAACAATATTATTTGCGCCAGGATAATCACAGTTTATATTTCATTGCTCGCCATTGGCTTTATTCCATTACAACTATATTATAGATTTTCTTCACATAAATGCAATCTATAAATAGTATGGAGTATCTGCCTGAACTGGATATATTATAGAACAGAAAAGTGTGAACAACAGCCCCAGGACTTCTACATTAACCATCTTTATGATATCTATAACTTCTTGGAAAAGATCAATTTCGCAATGGATTTGCAGTAGTTTAAATGAAAAGCTTTACATCTGCATTCTATAATATCAAATTTTAGACAGGGTGAGGTTTTTATTTATAGTTGCTATTTTGTACCTGGTAAAAGGACTGTTTTTAGAGACTTTATGTTATTGTGTTATTAATTAAGGCTGTTTGCAATAAAGCGTGTTGTTGCTCATACTTATAGATTTTAGGAGTCCCCATTAAATGTATTATTTTAATAGGCTCAGAGAGATAACATTATGTTTGATGACATTATTAAAGATAATGAAGTGTGCTTGTTGTGCACTCATTTCCAGCAGTTCAGACCCTTCATGTTAACTTCCGGTACCCATATGGTTAGTTGGCAAACTGGGGTTTTTTTTGGTTAGGGGGTGGTTTGGTGAGTGTTGGTTGCTCTTTATACAGTCTCTTGTATTCTACTTTCTCAAACCCATAGCCCCATCCCCCCACCCCACAAACAGAAAAAAACACAAATTCTTTCACTGTGGTTGGCTGGTTGCCAGGCAACATGGACAGTAAGAGAAGCAGTGGTGACTTAGGTTAAAGAGACTACAGGGAAATTCATACCCTGCATTCATAGCTGACTCACAGTGCCTTAGATACACACACCCACTACTACAGTACTCTCAAAACAGCCTTTTTCCACCAGAAATCTGCGTTCAGCTAACGAACGTCACCTTGTGGTTCCATCCCAACGAGGGAAGAAATCACTTTCCTGGACTCTCTCTTTCACTCTGCCCGGTTGGTGGAATGAACTCCATATCTCCATCAGAATGGCTGAGTCATTAGCCATTTTCAAGAAACAACTCAAAACTAATCTTTTTCGTCTTCACTTCCTTGACTAATTTACTAACACCCCCCCCACTTCTACTTCTTTAAAAAAAACCTTCTTATACTGTGTTGAAATACCTGAGACCTGTCTATATCTATGCACTTATTCACTGTTGCCTCTTATTGTAATTGAAGTTGCTTCCTTGTCCTCATTTGCCGCTTTGGATAAAAGAGTCAGCTAAATGACTAAATGTAAATGTAAAAAAGTCACTACATATTACACTGAAACAGCAAGATGCTGCTGCTTTTAAAATGTAAATTCAAGAAAATATAGCAAATAGAATGCTGTATTTTGAACATTTTGATACCTCTGTGTCAAACAGCAGGCTACAACTCCTAAAATGGCTTGATTAGGCCTTAATACCATTTGCTAAATGTTAAAGAAAGTAATAAAGCAATAGAGAATAGTCATACAATTGGAGTCCTCGAGTGTACATGGTCTCTGTATTAGACAAATTGCATGCATGTTTCTCCAAATATATATTGTACATAAAAGCTAGGAACACTTTTGTGCAGTTCATTTTGTTTATTTATTTAAAACACAATTTTTGCATGGAATGCCAAGATGACCTACTACATTTGCTGAAATGCACAACAGGGAGTAAGCAATATCCCATACAGAAATCTGATATATGGAAATAGATGTAAACATATAATATGCCTGTTCATATTTATTTTCTGTTCTAAAATACTTCCCATACTTGTATATATTTCTGTTGTATCCAATTTATCATATAAATATTTTTGGGAACAACTCGTGTGATATTTATATAAATAGTTTAATTAGAAGCATATACATATATCTGCACATATATCAGATTTCTGTATGGGATGCTAGTCTTCCATTCCAAACATTGCAATTGTATTTTGCTGAACCAAACCTCCCAAAAATGGCTCAGTAAAGCTTAAAAGAAAATTCACAAACTGACACATTAAAGATTATTCATCTAGTGTTGGGCTGTCATTCCACGACTGCTGAGTAAGTTTTGTACCATTGAACTAACTGTGGGACTGTCGGTGACAGTTATTGAGCTGATGAGCCATGAGACATCTGTATGGGAACATGGTTATTGTTTATTGCCATGCTGGATGAAGTTTGAGGTTTTCCCAGAGTGTTGCAGCTGCCCTTGGAGGGATTTTGACTGACCAAATAAAGAATCTGTGTAGGTCTTGGGACCAATTGACTCGCCAGCCCCTATTCACTTTGTGTGCCACATGGCTTCGTATATGCATGACAGACCCCCCACTAGGCATAGATAAAGTGGCTTAATCAAAGTTGTCCAGGGGGGATGTGGCCCCCATCATCTCTGAATAAATGTTTGGGGCCAGCTAGATCTTGTGTAGTCTTGTGTGCCCTTGACCCCTCGCCACACCCTGTTGCCCTGTTCTGTAGACCTTTGACCTAGCAGTGAAAAGTTAGTTTGGGTGTTGGTGAACTCTCTCAGGGTTGGCTGCGCTGAAGGTGCTGGGAACCTGCCCTCTCAGAGCCAGAGGTTTGAGGGATAGGTGTGGGTACTATGAAAGGCCTCTTGACCAGGCTTCTGGACCAGGTCAGAACATACTGCTAATTTCATTGTTACAAAAATTGCCACTAGCGGCCATATAATGACCACTTGAAAGCCTCTAAATTAAGTTTTTATCTGTATCTCTTTGTTTTGTGTCTTGTCTGCCACATTATTTTCTTTCCTGATTACACCCTCTAAAGTTTCCCCTGCTTACTCTCTGTGATGAGTGCAGTCATAAAGGCAAGAACTCGATAAAGTGGACAGCCAGTGATCAATTTTACTTTCCTTTGTAGGAAAACAACCAGTGAAAGATTTAAGATGGAATCAATATTGTTTTATTTGTGCTTTGGTAAAATTTTATTCACAAACACGGTGAATATGAAATGCATAAAATGTGTAAGTGATAAAGTTTTCACGACATATAAACAGTACAGGTCAGTATAGTCCATCTGAGGCTGTGGTTATTTTTCTTTAATTTTTCTTTATTTATTTCCAAAGAAAGAACCAATACGTTAAAAAGGCCAATAGTAAGCAAACAGGTCAAAATGTTAAACCCAAGAGGACTAACAAATATTACATTTATTACCACTGGTTCATTTGTAACACAAGCTCAACACATCCCTCTTGTGGTTGTTAATTAAAAACGAACAAGATTAGGACGTGTACGTGATTGTGTCGGGTAATAAAAACATTTTTAAGCAAACCAATTATATATACTTCAATATTTAAATACTTTGTAAAGAAACAACAACATATTTAAACTAAATATGAAAAAGTTACAGTTATTGTTCGGCGGTTGTGTTTTTTTGTCATTTTTTATTGTAGATATTGTAGGATCACGCGGTTTGTGTTGACAGCTCGCCACGTGCTCCATTGTCCACGTCATCCCCGCCCTCTTGTTTCGCTCCAGCTGTTCCTCATTTTCCTCATCATCAGCACCTGTTCCTCACTCATCACTTACCCTTTATATTTCCTTCATGTGTTCCTCTCGTTGTCAGATCGTCTTGGTCTTACCAGTTTCCTGACTCATGGTTTGAACCATTTTAGTTTAGTCGTGTTGAGTCTAGTCTAGTCTTGTCCCGTCGATTTCAGGCCACGTCCTGTTATTGTTTATGTTTTGTCTCTCCACAGTGTTTCCAGTGTTCCCTCCTCCTCTTCGTGGTTCCCTCCTTCTGTCCCGGATTCCGCCGCTGCCCATCATCTCCACATCTGCTCTCCACCCGATCCCCGCACCTCCATCCATCACACTCGTTCCTCCTGCTCTGCCCTTCATCCTCCCGGTATTCCTGCTGCCAACCATCCTCCCCTGCCTATGTCGGAGCTGTTTTCCTGTGTGTTCCTGGACTGCATTAGTACAGATCAGATTCATTTGTGTTCATTGTGACTGAGTTTCCTCAGGGTCCTAGCCCCTGTGTGTTTCTGTTGAATAAACTCTGAATTTTACATTTGGATCTCTCTGTGTTTTCCCTGACAGAACGATCTGACCACCAATGGATCCAGCGAGTTCAGAATCCATTCGTTCAACTCTGGCGCAGCAGAGAGCATTACTGGGCCAGCACACCCCACAGTTCAACGCTGCCTGCCATGAGATGGAACATCTCTCTGTTCGGTCAGTTCCCCCACTCGCCTCCCGGCCGGGTTCAGGTTGGAACCGTGGATCAACAACTGTCCACACTACGACGGAGACCCGAACTCATGCTGGGCTTTCATCTCCCAGTGTGCCCTGGCATGCGCCCTGCAGCCCGAAGAAACCAAGGTCGCCTTCATCATCACTCTGCTTACTGGGAGAGTTTGCGAGTGGGAAACAGTGGTTTGGGATGCTCTAGCACTGTGCTGCAATTCTTTCAAGGACTTCAAGCAGGAGATGACTGAGCTGTTTGACCAATCGGCCTGGGGTTATGAGGCAGCGTCCCAGCTGACGTGGCTGTTGCAGGAGGGCCGCTCTGCCACAGACTACGCTGTCAAATTCGAGACACTAGCAGCCTCCTGTGGCTGGAACAACAGGGCCTTTCATTCCTGTTTCCTGGATGGGTTAAAGGAGGACATCCAGGATGAGATCGCCATCCACGAGCCACCCAAGGACCTCAAGGAGGCCATCAACTTGGCCCTGTTTGTGGAGACCCACTTCTCCCTCTGCCGACAACACTGGGCTTGGTCCTTCGCTCGGCCCTGTCTAGTAAACGACAGGGCCCGTCAGTAGTTCGGTGGGCACTGATGGGCCGTGAGGCCCCCAGTCTTCCCAGTCTTCTTTGTTTGTCTTTGAGTCTTGTGTTTTATTTTAAGGGGGTCCCTGCTCGGCGTGGGCGTTGGTGTACTCCGGGGTGGAAGGCAACTTCATTTCTTCAGTGCTGCTCACTGAACCACTACCCGCTTGGTCCCTCGCATACCGCCCCCCTGGTCACCATCACACACGCCACACCTCCTGTAAGTCTTGTTGTCTTGGGCAATCACCATAAGGAGATTGTGTTATATTTCACCTAGTATCCCCATAATTTTGGGGCATCCCTGGTTACTCAAACACAACCCTCACGTTTATTGGTCAGGATGGTCTGTCCTAGAGTCCGTCTTGTCTCTTGTCCTGCCTGGGCGCTGCCTCTCCCCCTGTTTCTGTTTCCCCTGTGTTGCAGGTAGCTGCAGCTGATCTCTCCGGCAACTTCGCCAACTTCTACCGGTGTTTCATCAGGAACTTCGGCTCGTTGGATGCCCCGCTCACTGCTCTGACCTCCACCAATAGTCTGTAAAGGTGGAATTCATAGGATCAGGAAGCCTTTGATGAGCTTAAGTCCCGTTTCACCTCTGCTCCTGTTCTCTGTTTTCCAGATCCTGAACAGCAGTTTATCATAGAGGTGGATGCCTCCGAGGTTGGAGTCGGAGCGGTGCTGTCTCAGTGGTCCGAAAGTGATAGGAAGGTGCACCCAGGTTCCAAGAACGTCAAACCTGACACCCCCTCTTGTGCGTTTAAGTCCCCTGGGGAGGTGACACCGGCAGAAGCCATCCTTAAATGAGGGGTGGTGGTAGGGTCTCTCTCGTGGCTTGTGTGTTTACATCAACACGGAATGGTGCAAGAACTCAGTGCTAGTATCTAGTTACTGCTCATCGCTGGTGGAGTTTGTGACTGTTAGATGCAGACCTTTTTATTTACCATGGGAATTTACCACCGTCCTTATAATTGGAGTATACATTCCCCCCAGTGCAAATGTAAAAGACGCGCTCTGTGAACTGTATGGGGCTATTAGTGAGCTGCAGAACTCAAACCCTGACGGACTGTTTATTGTTGCTGGAAATTTCAATTATGCAAATCCTAAGTCAGTGCTTCCTAAATTTAATCAGTATGTGGACTTTGCACATTTTACCTTGTTTAAACAAACATCCCTGGCGCATACCGTGAGGAGCCCCACCCCCACCTCGGCTACTCAGACCACATCTGCCCAGACCACAACCAGCATACAGACCGCTAGTCACCACTGCGGTGACTTCACCAACTTGGAGGAATACGCTACATCAGTGACCAGCTATATCAGCAAGTGCATTGATGAAGTCACCGTCTCCAAGATCATCACCACACGCTCCAACCAGAAACTGTGGATGACTGCAAAGGTGCCCTAAAAACAGCGAGGGCCAAACTGACCAGGGGTATCAGGAAGGCAAAGCGCACGCACGCTCAGAAAATCCACAACCATTTCGCGACCAGCAAAGATACACAGCGCATGTGGCAGGCCATCACCAACTACAGGACAACATCACCTGCCTGTGACAGTGATGCCTCCCTCCCGATGTGCTGAACCACAGAATGGCGTGACGGCGAGAAAGACCACCCCTCCTCTTAATGATCATGGGCTGTGTCTAACCACAGTCGATGTGAGGAAGACGCTACATAGAGTCAACCCGCGGAAGACTGCTGGTCCAGACAACATTCCTCGCAGGGTGCTCAGAGGATACGCAGACCAGCTGGCAGATGTTTTCACAGTCATCTTCAACACCTCCCTGAGCAGCACCGTTGTGCCGACGTGCTTCAAGGCCACCACCAGTGTGCTTGTCCCTGTGCCAAAGAAGTTTCCAGTGTCCTGCCTCAATGACTACCGTCCCGTTGCACTCACACCCATCATCATGAAGTGCTTTGAGAGGCTCATCATGAGGCACATAAAGACCCTGCTGCCCCCCTCTCTGGACCCTCTGCAATTCGCTTACCGCCCCAACCGCTCAAAAGATGATGCCATCACCACCACCCTCCACCTGGCCCTCACCCACCTGGACAATAAAGACACATATGTTCGAATGCTGTTCATAGACTTCAGTTCAACACAATCATTACCCAGCACCTGATTGGAAAGCTAAACCTACTGGGCCTGAACACTTCCCTCTGCAACTGGATCCTGGAATTCCTGACTGGGAGACCTTAGTCAGTCCGGATCAGGAACAGCACCTCCAACACCACCACACTGAGCACTGAAGCCCTTCAGGGTTGTGTGCTCAGCCCATTGATGTTCACACACATAATTTCCTGATGACAACAACTGGAAATGCCATTTAAACTGCAGGTGAAAATGAAATATAGGAAACTCCTCTAAAAGATCTTATGCATGCAATCCCACCAGGTCTCAATCAGAGTTGATAGGTATTACCCCACTCTCTCAAATTTAGGTACCACCAGTGAAGCTTGGTATCACTGCTTGTTCTTTCTCCACAGGTCCTATGTGGGTGAACAGGGGCCCAAGCACTGGACTAATGCCCACTATGGCCATATTATGAAGCTCAAACAAGCAGTGCTGAACTTTGCCAAACAATGCTGGACTGACTATATTCTGGTAAGACCTAGCTTTAACATATAAACCCCACTTTTGCCTCACACATACTCATATAACTTATAGAAAATATTAATAAGATCTTTTCTGAGCTTTAAAAACATTTTTGTAAGAAAGACAATTATGCTGATCCATATATTCACATTTTGTATGACATTCACACACATCTCTGTGTTAAATTCAATTAGCATATTAATAAATAAAATTTCAAAGCAGCTTTACATGTAATACGAAAAACATAGAAAACAGAGCATTTGTAATCATATATAATTATATATAATATAATTTATATATATATAAAACACAGAATATAGAATATATGGTATTATTGCAAATTTTATTGTTCATTTTAAGATGTTTTTAGTAAAACTATCTGTCTGTGAATACATTTGACTAAACTGATGATAACCACAACACATTAGAACAATTTGAAGAAATGGATGTGCATCAGAAATACCTGTCATTGCATGCTAAGGCTCATACTTATCTCAGTGATTTATAAGATGAATGTGCCACTCCCGGCTGAGCCTGTTTTCTCCCAAGGTTTTTTTCTCTGTCTATACACCATTGGAGTTTTGGTTCCTTGCCACTGTCACCCTGTTGGCTTGCTTGCTGGGAGTCAACCCTTTATTCATAAACCTACTATAAACCTGGTATGCCTAATTCGTTTTATGGTGTGTGTTCACGGTGTGTGTGTGTTCACTACTGTGTGTGTGCGCACTTGGATGCAGAGCACAATTTCCGAGTATGGGTCACCATACTTGGCCTCACGTCACGTCCTTTCCTTTCCTTACTTTAATATACATCTTACACGTATTATTTGCAATAACAACATGTATTCTTTGTTGAATATAATCTGACATTTGTTGACATTATTATTCTTTTTGTGTTATTTGTAATGCTGCTCTAAAGCAATGTAATGTTGTAAAAAGTACTAAATAAATAAAATTGAATTGAAATTGAATAAGAAGGCAATGTATCCAGTCAGCCTATTAGAACGGTATGTACTTTTTTCTGTCAATTAACGTGATGGATGACAGATATCATATTAAGCAAGATATGCTATTCCAACACAGATGTAGATGGCCCTTATAATAAAGATACAATTTTATAGAACAGGAGTGTAATTGTTACGAAGGAAACTCCGGTTTCGCTTTCTCTGCGCCAACAGAGGGATCCCTTACCTGAATACTGACTTTACCTTGCAGAACTACATTTCCCATCTCCACTCTCACGAGGAACTAATCAGCGCCGTTGGTCACCTGTGGACAATTAACCAGCCTATTTAAACCGGATTCTCTGTAACTTCTTTGCAAAGTCTTGATTTGCTTTAGCTGTAATATCTGAGGACTCTCTTTTGTATTGCCCTTGATTATTGGACTGCCTTCCCGTTTATGATTGTTTTCTGCCTGCCCCGACTCTTGCCTGGATATCGTTACTGTTTTTGCCTTGCGTATGATTTTGTTGTTTACATGTTGCTGATTCTCGCCTGTTTGACTTCGATTTATATTAAAACGCTGCACATGGATAGCATTGCCTCCGATTCTTCATTACAGGAATATACATAAGGAATTGGCAATAATACCATAAAATAGCAAATCCCACTGTACCATAAAAGATCTAACACTGCATAATAAAAAAGGGTGAAATAGTAAAGTCTTTGAAACTGTAGTAAGATCATTTTATTAAAACCAATATTAACAATGTATAAAACCCTAAGCCAGGGTAAATGTTAGCAGTCTCCCAGTAAGCAAGCCAACAGGGCAACAGCAAGGAACCAAAACTCCAATGATGTATAGATGAAGAAAACAAACCTTGAGGGAATCATACTCAACTCTGAGGGTGAGTTCTCTTCTGGCACATTAAAGCTGCAATCCATAATGTTTTTTGGTTAATAAAAGTGATTTTATAATAATGATTTATAATTTCATTTTGATTGAAAACTGCTGGGCATTGAGGAATGTTACAAACAGAGATAGCGACAGAAGCAGAATGATACTAATTGCAGCTAACATCACACTGCTTGGACTAGGCAGGGAATACATATTTTTTTGTAAATTTAACTGGAGCTGGATGTAGGTAAATAGGTAATAGAAAAATAAATAGATACTTATCTGTTCGGTGTTCTATATCAGATATCATTCTAGATATCATTACATGGTTGTTAGGGTACTGTAAATGGTTGCAAGGGTGTTGCTACATAGTTAACAGGGTAAAATTAATAGGCAGAATGTGTGTCTGAATCAAAACAGCCAGCTTCTATTTTTTATGATGTTCTGGGGCTGAGATACATCGTATATTGGTTTCTAGGGTCCTCTAAATGGTTGCTAGGACAAGGCTGGACATAATGCTCTGATGCTTGTCACCTTTTTCAATGGAGGTCAATGGGGGTGTTTTCTAGGGCACTGTAACAGGTTGCTAGGGTGTGGCCATGAAGTTGAAATTGGACTATTTGTTGCTACCCCCAAGTCTCTATGACTTTCTGATGTAGAGCTATGACCTCACAAAATTCAGCCCAATGTTAAGTCTATAGGGTTTTTTTGGCACCATTTTTCATACACTCAAAAACAATGTACACCCAATCACTTATAAAAGTCATAGCATAGTTCTCCTCAGTAAGTCCACAATTTGACACCTCATTCATGGATCTATGACCGTACAAAATTTGTACGGAAGAAGAAGAGTTGAGATGAGAATAGTGTGCTTCGCCTTTGGCAAGCACCAATAATAAGAACACAAAGTTCATTTTGTTCCTCAGACAATACTATTGTTTGCTATAAGAAGATTTGAATAGGGTCTTAGCTGCATGGACTACTTTTCTGATACATCCTTCCTGTTTGGACCTCAACAGCCCCAGTCCCCATTAGGAAAAAGAGTGGCGTGAACACTCCTACATGTCTGCTTTTATGTTTCGCTAAAGAGACAAGGCAAGGTAATTATGACAAAATGTTCACTTTTGGCTAATCTAATCCCTTAAGTGCTCTGTCAATTAAGATTTTGCTCTCCAAGTTGAAAGACAATTCTGAAACAGCATCATAAAATGGTCTTGTAATAGTTCTATATCCCGTTTGATTAAATGCTAATCATATGTTTAGCTAATAATGAAATGTTGATGTTGTAGGTATGTGTTGTTTTTCGATTGCATATGCTTTAAAAGCTTTTTTTCTAGTTTCATCTGTGTACTTGTATAAGACAGTTAATTTTTATGGACAGAGCACACAGGCACAAGCCAAGATTTTGTTGTGTGCTTTTGTGTGTGTGCTGCAAGTTGGCTAAATGCCAACTGCCTTCCATTTCCACCTCGTCTCTGGTACTTATTCATTTTGCTTGGCACATCCAGCTTAGAGCTCTTCATCCCAACAGAGACAGATCAGAGCTGCATTCTCTGTGTGTTATTCAGTCTTTCCAGTGATCCGTGGCTCTCCCTGCAGAAACCGGCGTGCTGCTTTTGCCCCACTCATGGAGAAACACTCTGCCCTGCTCTGCCTGTACTGCATTCCGGTAATATTAGTAGCTACTTTTGCCAGTATTTGCAGCTTTGCTTTCTTCAGGTTCGACAAAGTCTCTCTGCCAGCTGGCACAGTAGACACATTTACCTTCAGTGCATTTTATTGTTTGAAGTACAAACTGATCTTTACTGAAAGTGATATTCATTTATTGGGCTGCGATCTGTGTGACTTGCCATCATATTTTAAATCCAAAAGACCCATTAAGTAGATAAGTGGTTATGACCTTTTCTTATGCTTACAGCAATTTTTCTCATTTAACAGTGAGGACTCAAATCCCACTGTACCATTCAGAATTTGGTGGCGTACTCCACACTGCCCTTCTGGTGTAACCCTGCCATTATGCAGGAGATCCAGAGTGGGTGAATGTCACAGAGAGGGCTACACTGTGGGATGGCAACAGTGTACCTACAGACTGGAGGAGATTGCATAAAGCTTTTAAGGTTTTCATCTCAAAAACAGTCCATTAAGGATGATAAGGGTTATGCACTGAGGGCTTTCTCACTTTGGGTCCCACTCTAGGGGCACACAGCCCTCGCAGATTTGTTATGACGGATCCCTCTTTCACAGGCTGGGGTGCGGTTCTCGATGGATCCATGGTCTGTGAGACGGCCCTCATCTCTTCTGTTACAAAAAATCCCTGGGAATGAGGGCAGTGCTTCTGTCATTGCAGCACTTCCTTCCACATCTCAAGGGCCAACAGGTTCACCAGAGAGGGTTGCATTTGCGCTGCCTGTTCAGTCTAACACAGCAGATTCTGCTCTGGGCAGAGAACAAACTGCTACCCAGGAAAAAATATGCTGTTAAGACAGAGGCTGAGGCCTTGGGAATGGAAGCTTCATCCAAGTGGTGGAGGTCATTTGGCAGAAGTATGGCAGAGGTTCGGCAAAGGTATGGCCAAGTGGAATTGAATTTGTTCGCCTCAGAGGAGCTGACTGTCACCTTTGGTTCAGCCTCACTCACCCAACTCTGTTGGGACTGGATGCCATGGTACAGACATGGCCAGGGATGCTACTGTATGCTTTTCTCCCAATAGCCTTGCTCTCAGGATTCCTAGCGAGGGTTCACTAGGACCAAGTTCACCTACTCTAGGTAGCTCCATTTTGGCCGACCAGAGTCTGGCTTTCAGAGTTCCTGGGGAACTTCCAGTCCAGGGAGATCTTCTTATCTCAGGCTCGGGGGTCAATCGTTTAACCCTGGTGAGAAATTTGGAAGCTGAGGCCTCTTCTGTTTCTTCTTGGAATGTTTCTGTAGTCTTAAGCGGCTTATCTGGAGCGCCATTTAACCTTCTACAGTCAGCTTTAGATAAGTTTCTGACTCTCAAGGTGGCTCTATGATTAGCATCATCTATTATTATCGATCAAAAGGGCAGGGGATCTACAGGCTATTTCTGTAGACCTTGCCTGTTTAGATTTTGCCCCTGGCTTTGTTAAAGCCATTCTGCACCCTAAACCAAACTATATTCCTAATGTGCTGGCTACTGCCGGTCACTCAATGATGAGTGATTGGCAGTAGCCTTCATATCTTCTGTCCTTAGCTGCATGAGTTGCCGGAACAGGAAAGGCTTTACTTGTTGTTTTGGGGATCTGTGTCCAACACCTAAGCCAGTGGCATAAGTCTTCTCAGCCCTTTGTTTTGGTGGTCACAAACGATCACCCTGGTTATTAGGGCCCATTTTACCAGAAGTGTAGCATCCAAGGCACTGTGGAGGAACCAGCTTACAAACGTAATTTGAGGCGCTTTTTCACAAATTACAGATTGTTTTTTCCACAAATTACAGATTTGTTCTTCAATCTTTGTTTTGATCAATCTTGGGATCAGTCTTTAAAATTGATTCTCACTTTATGATTATTATGTCTTTTAAAGACAATCATGTGCAAGGAATAGTGGGTGACAGATTATATACTTGATGGCATTTTAAAATGCATTTTAAGGCTATATTTCTTTGTTCTTCGTAAGCATTTTTAAACTTCTTTTAGTGGTGGTCAATTGGACAATGTATTATAGGAAACATTTTATGTTATGACTTATGTTCAGGCAATCAAACAATCAGATGTCAATGTATATTTGCAATGGTGTGTATGTGTGGCTGGTGTATGTTGGTGCTTTCTTGCTGTTTATATATGTTAAAACTCAGTTCTTGTCATAATTATGTATGTCTTATTTGTTTTTCACATCTCATTCTTTTTCTGTGTCCCAAGTGAATCACAAGACAAACTGATCTGACATGGTATGAGCGTGCATGGCAGTTTTGTTATTATTATTATTTATATTTTTCCTTTTATATTTAGTTCAATATAAAAAATATAAACAAATTACAAAAAAATTATTTACTCATTGTCAATAAATATGAATTCTAATGGCTACAGGTCATGTGTCTGCAGAGGTAATAAACCAGTGATAAATCCTAACTATTATATACAAAATTACAAGTAACAGACAATAAGTTTAAATATCTGGGATGTTTATTCCCCAAATTTGTTATTCTGGTTAATTTCTAACACTATACCAGAGCCAAGGCCAAGGAGCTATACCAAGGCCCTGTTTTCTTTCAGATGTGACACAGTGTGTTGATACCCTTGATATTTAATAAAAGAAAACTGCTTTAATTAGCTCTGAGGGGTAAGTTCACTACATTTTTGGTATCCTGGAACTTCAGTTACTGTGTATCACTATCGCCATCTATTGGTTGAAGTACAAAAAGCAACCAATGGGTTGGCTGGTCAGGTTTCAAGTGTATAATCGTGAGTAAATTAAATAAATAGCTTCAGTTCTTCCTTAGTAAATTTAAAAAAATTAGACACTGAAAGCTGTCTGCTTTTTAGAAGAGACAGACAAACATCAAATAGATCTATTATCTAACTGGATTTAGAATATGCAAAAGTTGTCCTGCCATTTGAGATTTATGTTCACTCAATATGTACACAGAAATGGCATTGCTGAAATTCAAACAACAGTTGCCAAAAGAGATGTATTGGTTAAAAACAAACATGCTAATTTATTCAATTTATCTCCTAGATATACTTTAGCTGTTTGTAAGGAGAAGGGTTTGGTCTCTCTGGCATGCAGTATTTCTTGCAAATTCATAAAATGCATATTCTTTAACCTGAATGTAGAAGCCTAAAGCTCATGAGCCCTGTTTCAATTACAAAAAAAATAATGAAGACCTGCATTTGAGCAGATAGGCCAGGTTTTGTCAGTGTCAGTGTCTGGCTGTATGGCTGGGGCAGAAAGTTTTCAAGGTTTCTATAATGTTTTTTTTGCATTAAGTAAAAACAGGCAGCTAATAATGGTCAGATTTCACTGGTCTTTGGAAGAATCTGTGTTAATCCTTTTCTTAAACTGTTACAATACAGGAACGCATAAAACTAGCTCCAAAAGAACTGAGGACTTACTATCTTACTACACTGCATAAAAACAAACCTGATGAACAAATGAAGATGTGTTTGCTTGCTATTTTATATGAAATTACATACTTTTTAGTCTGCTAATTTAAGGACAGATGCAAGTTTCCAAGCCATGAGTGAATGTTTTATCATGTGCATTGGATTCTTTTTACTTTTACTCTCATACTGGAAACATTATGTTGCCAGCTCAGTTCTACAAAGCTGTAGGTATTTTATAGGTTGTTGTTTGTTACAGAATAACTAGCACCTTGAGCATTTAATCTTTTCATGTATTTGTCCTGTTTCCCCCACCCCAGTGTTCAATATCAACATGCAGCAATTAAGGTTTTACATAGCCTTGTAAAGGCTGAAGCAGATGTCTAAGCAAATAAACTTTTATGCTACAGTTGGCATTATATGCTCTAAGGGAATATTGACAGATGAGTGTGTGCATGTGTCATTAATTGTATAAACAAACAATAGTAAATGGATTATGTTAAAACATTATAAAAAAGGCATAAAGAATATTTCTCTAATTCTCACAGCATAACAGCACTGAGTCCACCCTCAGTCTGATTTGACTGATCTGTTCTTGGTGGGTGGAGTACACTATGACATGTCTGTTTGTCATGTTACAAGCACTGACTCTAGGCAGCTCTACTCAAAGTTTTACTTTTTTCTCATCTGTCCACAGTACGTTGTCCCAGAGAGGTTGTGGTTTCCTCACATAAGTTTTTACATAAGTCTTGCTTTTTTATGCTATTGTGTCCTCCTGGGTCTCCTACCACATCGTCCCTTTTCATTCAAGTGGCGACGGATAGTGCGAGCTGACACTGTTGTACCCTGTGTCTGCAGATTACTTGAATTTGTTTGGAAGTTAATCTGGGTTCTTTATCCACCATTCGAACAATCCTTCATTGTAATTTTTCATTAATTTTGCTTTTCCGTCCACGTCCAGGGAAAGTGAGCAACAGTGCCATGGGCTGTAAACCTCTTGATGAATTTGCACACAGTGGACACAGGAACATTAAGATCTCTGGAGATAGACTTGTAGCCTTGAGATTGTCCATGTTTTCTGACATTTTTTCTCTCTCAAATCCACAGACAGCTCTTTACACTTCTTTCTTTTCTCCATGCTTAGTGTAACACAATACAAATGTTAAATCAATTTTTCTCCATTTTAACTGGTTGCAAGTGTGATCAATATATTGCCCACACCTGTTACTTGCCACAGGTGTGTCTAAATACAAATTACAGGAGCATCATATGCATGAAAAGCAATTATTTCTTACAATTTTGACCGAGTGCCAATAATTGTGTCCAGTCTATTTTTGAGTTTTGTGTGAAATTTTATCAAGTTTGACTTCTCTGTTTTTTTTGTGTTGTTCCAGTACAAACAAAAACAATAAGCAAGTGAATACCAAAACATTTGCAATTGAAACAACTTTCTGAGAGAAGTGTTGCATTTTCTGACAGAATTGAAAGGGTGGCAATATTTTTGGCCATGACTGTATATAGCCTTTGCTCTTTGAGAAAGGGAACGAGAGACTGCATCTGATTTCACTATGGGAAACACCTTCAGTAGTTTCGTAGACCCTAATAATCTGATCGATAGGACTAGACGCACAAGCAGACTTAAAAAATCATATGTAAACATCTAAAAATCATATAACTGAAATGGGATTGTAAGGGGTCGTTTAAACCTTTTCTAATCCGATCGAAAGGACGTAAACGCTTAAGCCAATTGAAAATTAAACTAGAAAGCAATGTGCATGTGCAATGACATACAAATCGCCTAATGACGTATGGCGCACAGCTGTTGTTGTCAGATGGCAAAGATAAAACTAGAACTATGTGCTTAGTATGTTAATTGTGCTTTGAAAAAGAAGCAATGGCAATAGAGTGGCTGTGTTCACGTAAAGCTACTGTGTCCATGTAAACACAGCTACTGTGACCGGTTACTGAATCTTATGTCTAATCACGCCAGTCTAATTGGAGTGTCATTCTTTGACTGAACGCTAGGGAGAGGTAAGGACCTCCTATAGAGAAGAAAGGGTGCTTCTCTATTCATTTCCCAGAGGACCAGCACTCCAAGGGGACCTAGTAAGGATTAGCTGACATCACTTGAAACTTCTTTAACAAGCTCCATGGGGAGTGGAGGACCCTCTATAGTGAAAGTGCTACTCCACACTTGTCCTAATCCAAGAAGAGCTAGCGGACAGTTAGCTAGAACCACTCAAAACTACTGTCCATTAATGAAGCTCTGGGGAAGCAGGGGATGCTCTATGGTGAGGGAAGCCAATAGCCCAAGGGGAGCCAGCAAAAGAGCCAGCTGCAAACTACTCACCTCAGGAAGTAAAGCTCTCATGAGGGGAGAACCATCTATGGTGAGGGTGCCAATCCAACCTGGAAGACAACAGTTGAACAGGAGCCAGCTGATTGCTAGCTGTTACTGTCCAACACACCAGTAACTGGTGTGTTGACACTCACTGCTGTGAGTGGGTGGTGACACTCACTGCTTCTGGCCTCACCTCCAGTCTCCCGGCAATTGGCGGGCTGGGCACAGGATAAGGACTTAGACCGCCATGGAATATACTTCTTAAAGGCCTGAGACTGAACTTCTCAAGCCCCATTTATACAGATGTGCAAAACAGTTGGGGAAGAGACCATCAAGTTGAGAAGAAATCTCATCTCCTTCTCAATATCAACCAAGCTTAAGCACAGATGTCTCTCTGCCACCATATAATCAATAGACCATTTTATAGCAACGGCCATATGTTCTGTGGCCCGGAGAGGTAAATCTGTAGATTGGGTGCAGCTCAGCCACCAGTTCAGAGTCCTTAAGCAGGTCGGCTTGGTAGGACTGAAATGTGGCCATTGTGTGCAGTGCAGCACCAACCTGACCTGCTGTCACATATGCACTACCATTCAGACATGATGAGACTCAAAAGTGATCCGATTGGCAGAGTCAGAGCCTGCAGGTGTCATAAGTGTCTCTTCAATGGAAGGCATTCCTCCATGCTTATCCTCTCGCATTCTCTCCACATTTACGTAAGTTGCCCACAAATGTACAGCATCTTCCAATATCTCTCCACCTCAGCGTAAGATCAGGGAAAATAGCAGGCTCATGGGAGCTTTGTGGTTGTATGTTGTAATAACTCATCAAGCCAGCCACGAACAATTGCTGGCTTCTTGTGCCCATGAGACATGGCCTGAAACAGCTCCTCATATGAGGGGCATGCAGGCTGGGAAAGCTCACCCAAGATTTTGTCTCCCCAGCCATATGCTGCATATCTTGGCTTGCTGACAGCAGAATGGTATCCGAGATATCAGAGGATGCCAATGAGACTTCCTCTGACTTACCAGATTGCGTCCCCTTCAGCAGGGAAGTGAGAAAGCCAACGCTCGTGATTTGATAACTAAATATGTTGGGGATGATGGTTGTCAGGTGTGCAAACAGGAAGTAATCAGCTGACGGAGGGAATGATGGGAAATGTAGTTCGAGATGAGATCTCAGTACTCCGGTGATGGCTCCCTCTGCTGCCGCATTGGAGAGGGTGCTGGAGCCTCCACCGTAACAGAGCCCCCCCCCCCCTGCGAGCGGCTCCTGACGCGAAGAGGCCCCCGATGTCGGGTCTGCCACGGGGTCGAGGGGCCGGCTTACCCGGATGGGTCCGATGAAACTGGACTTGCGTTTACCCACGATCGCTCCTCTGGGCCGTACCCCTCCCAATCGACCAAGTATTGAAGGACCCGACCTCGCAATCTGGCATATTCGGCCCAAAATAGATATTTACTCCAGTCGTTCTGGTTGGATTGGCAGTAGGATCTTAGGAACCTAGTTATCTCCTGGTTGAGACACTCCATCTGGCCGTTAGATTGTGGATGATACCCAGATGTAAGGCTAATATTCACTCCTAAACTTTTGAAAGAAGCTGACCAAACTCTAGAAGTAAATTGAGGTCCTCTATCGGAAACGATGTCCTCGGGTAACCCATAAAACCTGAATACCTGGTTGCATAATAGTTCAGCAGTCTCCATGGAAGTGGGTAGTTTAGTTAAGGGTATCAGTCTGCAAGCCTTGGAAAACCGGTCAATAATTGTTAAGATTGTAGTGTAGCCTTGTGACAGGAATAGATCGGTGATGAAATTGATCGCTATGTGTGACCATGGTCGACGAGGAGTAGGTAATGATTGTAACAGTCCAGCGGGACATTGCTTGGGTGTCTTAGAACTTTAGCATATCGTACATTGTTTTATGTATGTGATTGTGTCCTTAACTAGAGAGGGCCACCAGTAGCGGTTTCGGAGCAGGTCAACAGTAGCGTTAATACCTGGGTGGCCAGCATTAGGTAGATCATGGATTAGAGCTAAAAGTTCTTCGAAGGGTTTCAGGAACAAAAGTTACATTGGGTGGGCAACTTGGGGGTGGGGGAATATGCTCATTGATCTGATTGATCTCAGTAGAAATATCCCAAACTATAGGTGCTAGCAGCAATCGGTTGGGAAGAATGGGCTCCTCAGAAGTCTCTTTGGAAACCTCCTCCACTTGACGAGAGAGTGAATCTGCCTTTACATTTTTGGTACCGGGACGATAGGTTACAGTAAATTGGAAATGCGTGAAGAAAAGGGCCCAACGAGCTTGTCTGGGATTCAGTCTTTTTGCACTACGTAGATATTCTAAGTTCTTATGGTCTGTGAGCACAAGGAAAGGGTGTTTAGCTCCCTCTATAGCCAGTGCCTCCACTCCTCCAATGCTTTTATGGCTAGCAGTTCTCGATTGCCAACATCATAGTTCAATTCAGCGGAGGATAGTTTTCTGGAAAAGTACGCACAAGGGTAAAGTTTGGGGTTCTCACCCTGTCGTTGTGATAGGACGGCACCTACTCCAGTGTTGGAAGCATCTACCTCAACTACAAATTGTAACTCGGGGTTGGGGTGTCTCAAAATGGGGGCTGAGGTAAACAGTCTCTTAAGTTCATCAAATGCTTTCTCTGCTGATTGGGACCAATTGAGTCTACCCTTAGCCTGCTTCGTGAGAGCAGTTAAAGGAGAAGCAATGGAGCTTAAACCCCGGATAAACCTACGATAAAAATTTGCGAAACCTAAAAATCTCTGAAGTTCCTTTACTGTAGTGGGTTGTGGCCAATTGGTTACTGCTTCGACCTTTTTCTCGCCCATAGCTACACCTTCGTGACTGATTATGTACCCAAGAAATGATGTACTGGTTCTATGAAACTCACACTTCTCCAATTTGACATACAGTTGATTGTCTATTAAACGTTTTAGCACTATTCTGACCTGTTCGATGTGTTCTTCAGGGGAATAAGAATAGATCAGAATGTCATCGATGTATACTATTACCCATTTCTCTAACATATCTCTAAAGATGTCATTCATAAAAGCCTGAAACACAGAGGGACTATTGGCCAAGCCAAATGGCATAACAAGATACTCGTAATGACCAAAGAGGTAGAGAATGCGGTTTTCCACTCGTCTCCCTCACAAATTCTAATCAAATTATAGGCGCTACGTAAATCCAACTTAGTGTAGTATTTTGCTTGGCGTAACTGTTCTAGAGCTGAGGGCACTAACGGCAAAGGATACTTGAACTTTACAGTAATGTCATTAAGGGAATGATAATCAATACAGGGGCGTAGAGTACCATCCTTCTTTTTTACGAAGAAAAATCTGGCTAAAACAGGAGAGTTGGAGGGTCTAATGAAACCTTTTTCTAGTTCTTCCTTTATATAACTGTTCATGGACTCGGACTCTGGTTGTGAGCAAATGAACATTACAGGCAGCGAACACACATTATGAGGAATATGTGGTGTTGTGGTTGAACTCACCAGACGGCTCTCCTGTCGTGGGTGCGTGGGACAGTTTGCTTTCAGATGGCCAGTTCCGCCACAAAACAAACATAAGTGAAGTTGTATGCGCCGAGCTCGTTCCTCAGGAGTGAGGTGAGTATAGCCCAGTTGCATGGGTTCATCGGTAACCTGATTACTCGACGTAGAGAATCGATGAGTATATTTGCGGGATCGTAACAGGTTATCCAACTGAATAGCCAGATCGATAAATTGTCCTAGATCCTTCCCCTCGTCTTTGCAAGCTAGTTCTGCCTGTAATTCAGCATTCAAACCCCGTCGAAAAATCAGTTTAAGTGTATCTTCTACCCAGTTAGTTTGTGCTGCTAATGTTCTAAAAGCGAGAGCATATTCTGCAGCTGTCATTTTGCCCTGGTTAATACACATCAACTCCTCTCCAGCACTCTTACCTCCAGCAGGGTGTTCAAAAACTTCTCTGAAATGCTGAATAAATATCTCATATGTAGGTATAGTCGAGTTATAAACTGCAATTGCCCAATCCAACGCTCGCCCAGTGAACAAATAAAGGCTACTTTGCTGGAATCGGTGGGATAGAGAGCAGGTTGTTGTGATAAAAACAAAGAACACTGTAACAGGAATCCCTTACATTTACTAGGGTTACCGTCAAATTTCTCCGGAAAGGCAAGACAAGGGCTTACCGGAGAAGATTGAGCTGCTGTGGCGTCGAGCGGCGTGGCAGTGCTTGAAGCGGGCGATTCAGCAGTTGTGATACGATCTTAGAAAGAATCACAAGGGCGGGCAGCAGGTATCAAAAACGTGGAACAGGCAGAGATCAGGGCAGGCAGAGAACAATCAAATAACAATAAACAAGCGAGGGTCAAAAGGCAGGCAGAAGACAATCGAGAACCAGGTAAACAATCCAAAAAACGGTACACAGCAGATCAATACTAAATAACGCTCAGAAATGTAACCTGGGTTGACAAGACTTTGCAATGAGACAAAGCATGAGTCCAGTTTAAATATGGTGGGGATGATGGTTGTCAGGTGTGCAAACAGGAAGTAATCAGCTGACGGAGGGAATGATGGGAAATGTAGTTCGAGATGAGATCTCAGTACTCCGGTGATGGCTCCCTCTGCTGCCGCGTTGAAGAGGGTGCTGGAGCCAATAACTGTTGACATCATAAACTAAGACCACTTTTTTGATTCTGCATTACGCAACATTTTGTATTAATGAAATGTAGTTTTGTAGTGAAATTTTTAATATTTTGCAGTGCTAAAGGCAAAGTACAATGTAGAACAATGCAGTGCGAATTGTTTGTCATCCATTTACAATAGGTATGCATTTTATTAGTGTGTTTCCTGGGAATCAAACCAACAACCTTTGCACAGCTAACACAATGCTCTACCAATTGGGCTACAGCAACACATCACCAATCATAAACTGCTTATCATTTTAAATATAGTGAGCTGTAGAAACTTTCACTCACTGCATATACTCTGGTCTGTAGCACTGAAACAGGAAATGTTTATTTGTGGTACTAGGTTCATTTATAGTACATTAGCACATGCCATTCTTGTCCAGTCATATTATTAAACTTGTGTATTTGTAAATAAAAATGTTAAATTTGGGAAATTATACAGTGGAACCTGTTTACCCAGGATAAATTACTAATCCGGATTAAAAATTTCAGTTCCATTGAAAAAATCAGTTTCATTGAGAGCGCCTTCACGCAACTGCAGTTCTAGGTGGTATTCTAGCAAGCAGGTAATGTGACATACCTGGGTAAGTTCAGGAGGAAGTAAGAGGTTGTTAGTGTATGCATGCACTTCTAGCGCATATGCATAGCGTATGCATGAGCATCCAGTGGGTATGGAAGCACAGATTATGCATAATATTATTATTTTTAAGCACTTTTATGATTACACTTTCAATCTGACATATCATAAATCTGCATTAAAAACTCAATGAATGTTGATTTTTATCTAATTATATGTTGTAAAACTGATTATTTCTAACTTTAGAAAATAATTTTCAAAACAAAATTATATGTTCTTAAACTTGTATGAGGCTTTATGTGTTTAGATTGAATACTATACATACTAAATTGTTTTCAGTATTAAAATATCTCCAAATGGAACGTCTTGGTTACATATGTAACGTTACGTGAAATGACTGACGTATGGGGTCTTGCTTGAGAGCCCTATCACCTTCGCGTAGTAAAAAATCGCGCCAATGAGCATCGGCCCGAGAGGAGAGAGCCAATGAGCATTTGGGCAAAGCGCAGTGCGTCGGCTCACGCCGGAAGCGGGGTTTATAAAGCCGGCCGACACTCGCTTTCATTCAGGTTCTTGCTGAGGAGCCGAGATGTGTCCCGGCCATTCAGCGGTGAGTCAGGCTTGCGGCAGGGGGACATAACGTCTCCGTTC
>JAZGTI010001906.1:20824-40014 GCA_036877585.1 Botia kubotai | reverse complement strand
TGCTCCAAATGTCAAGAGGGGGTTAGCGCGCTTTTGTTATGGGAGATTGTGCGCTTTCATCGCTGTTGACGCCGTTTCGGTTTGATCATTAACAAACAGTTGAAACACGATATGAGAGGAACAGCCCCTGTACACGCAGTCAACTACCTCCATTGCTAATCAGAGCCGAGAGACACACACACAAAAAAGCTAATTATATATAGGCTACATAGTGACTCCATATACATGTGCTTTTGTGCATCCAGCCTGGGAGGAACAGGGATCATGGTTGGGAAATCGGAAAATGAGAGGGAATCAAACAGGGAAATTTAGGATTATTTACATCACAAGGTCAATTGCGTTTAAAGAGTTGTGAAATTCTGGTAGCACCTCTTCGAACTTGCCTTGGTAATGCAAGAACGGGAAGCTGGAAAAATCCCCACAAAGCAGAGAATGTGTTTTACATTTGCTTGCCCTTGCAACTAATAGAAAAATCCGCTCTGCTTTTGAATGCTTTTCATAGCTATAAATTGTCAACAGGAACTGTTTATATGAGGCCGTAAGTACAAGTGCATTGAATCTGTAAAGGAGACCTTCGACCAAGTTGGTTGAAATGGCTGAATTCACCGGAACAAGAAAAAACGTCTGACGTACTTTAGAAAATATTGGTCAGAGAAGCCGCATTGACTGAAGCCTTTCAGCTCTGACCATCTACTTAAACCAATGGAAATCTGGAAATTACTCTCAAAAACCACTTATATCGGTTTACTTATTTACTTGCAATGTATTTCACAGGAACGCTTTCGGCTTATTAGGATGGTGTTCATCAAAGAACCCTTTTTAACTACAGTAATTGTTTTATAGAAGTGGAAAACTCTAACGGCAGAGATTGTGTTTAGCATTTAAAAAATAACTCAAATCCCGCCCTAAAAGGCTCAAGTCCTGACCTAAATTAGTTTTTTTAATAAAATGATCAACATTGCAATTTAACTTGACAGCCAGTGATCATAAATGCTTCTTAAATGGACAACAGAAGCTGTGACACTTAATTAACACTTAATGATAATTAATGACATAAATTAAACGATCAATTAAATTAATTTAAACGTACGTTTTAAAGATACTTTGATTATTACTGGATTATTACTGGATTATTACTGAATAATCCAGTTTTTACTGATTATTTGATTATTACTGATTATTACTGGATTATTACTGGATTATTACTGAAAAACGTTACTGGATTATTTTTACATGTTTAGATTTAAAATCCACTTGGTTTAAAGATCTAAGCCGCCTGTTTCAATAAGACTGATGCTTATGACATCATAGTAGAAAGGATGTGATTGGGCCTAGTATCCTCCTCACCTCTCTCAGAGCCTCTGCGTAGGAGCTCATGTCCGTGAGGATGACCAGCACGTGCTTCTCACACTGATAGGCCAGATATTCCGCTGAGGTCAGAGCCAGACGCGGGGTGATGATGCGTTCAATGCTGCAGGAAAATTCCGGTTCAAAGTCAAGAGATCGTACGTTATACACTTTTCAATGTATAGCAACATTTAACTCATTAAACAACAACCAATCAGTGAATGAGAAGAGGTTGGAAGTTAGACAGAATTCTCACGTAGGATCGTTGGCCAGGTTGAGGAACAAGCAGACGTTGTCCATGGAGCCATTCTCCTCAAAGTCTGACTTGAAAAAACGTGCCGTTTCCATGTTGACCTGCGATTATAAAAAGTCAAATCATGTCTGGAATGAATCAAACGCAAGAACTCCCCCCTTTACAACAACCACACATGTAACTTGTTCGAAGAAAGGCGTTAAATTGTTTCTGTATTTTCCGCTATTCGATTCAAACACTTCCTGAGGTAATTCCTTGTCTTTTCATGTAAGGTTTAACATTTTAGCCAAACTGCGCATGAAATCAAGATATAGAATTACAGGGAGTCAATAGTGAATGCATTAGCCGTGTGTCCAGACCGGAGGACACAAGGCTGTGTCAGTGACATTTCAAGCACAGGTTAATGGAAGCCCTTCACACATGAATACACATTTGAACCCGACACCTGACGCAGGTAATGCCTGTCTGAGGGGACAGACTACAGCCACTCAGGTGACAATAACAAAGGTTTGGAGAGGAAGCAGACAGGTGAGGCCAGGAGGTTAAAGTGCTGTTGAAGAGCGGGATTAAGGAACCAATAAGGACCACAGTCACACGCTCACACAAAACCTCCACAACTTGAAGTTCTATCCACTGACAGGATCATTTTACATATATTTAAAATCTTTTCCCTCGCGCAAACACAGTGTCACAAAATGACACAAAACAAGCACTGTGGCACAAATAAATAACCGCAAAACCACTCACCCCCATAGCAGCAAAGACGATGGCAAAGTTGTCCGCGCTGTAGTCCATCACGTCTTTCGATTTCTGCACCAAACCGGCCTGACGACAGATCTGAGCAGCAATCTGCCAGTTCAAAAGAACAGAATTTTCAATTTCAATGAATCAAAATAATGTGCCCGTTTACAACGTTGCATTCTTTCAGAGCAGCTTAACAGAACAAAAATGATTGCAGCCGTACCTTTCTAAAAGTTCTTAAAAATAAAAGCAGCAGTTTTTTGAACAGAAAAATGACAGATATATGCAAAAAAATGTTATTAATTTAGGGCAGATTTTGTTTAATATGTTCATAAATCAAGTTGGAGTTGAACAGCAATAGTAACATTCACTGTGTGATATTGTGTTACAGCTTTTACTATTGTGTTAACATATAAGAACAGGTATTGCATTTAAATACTCACATACAGAATGTGTATTAATATTACACAGTTACCACAATGAACACCATATTTTAGCAGGCAGCCTGCTTGTGTAACATACTGTATATACGTATGTGTCTGGACACATTTTTGTGTGTATTTGCAGCAAAGAGATTAAGGCTATAAGCATGAGGAATTTCGCGCTTATCACTTAATGTAATGGTCCCGGACGTCTAATCCGGTCTGACCCCTGACTGAACTTTGACCCCGAACACCTGTTTCTCTGAGAGGATAAAGCCAGCTGTGACCCCCACGACTCCAGTTTAATGAAACGAGAACCTTTTTATATCACTTAAACGAAGACAGCGTCTTTATTATTGAGACACTGAAATCCACTTTACAGTTTTTGATCGTTTACGTATATAACTTTATATTGCTTTATTTTGTCTTTACAGTGAATATATAGCAATATAGTTTTAAATTTAATATGATGTAAAGAGGTAAATACAGTACACTGGTGTCTAGCATGTGATTGGTTGTCTGTTGCTAAACAACCAGGCGTAACATTCTAGCGCTGTATTGTTTCACACTGCATATATTGTTTTGGCACTGAATATTAGAGCTAGTCCAGTATAAACCAGGGTTAAACACAGTTCTAGCCCCCTTTTCAAATTACAAGTGTGAAACATGGCTTTACTCAAATTGTCTTAATCCAGGGTTTAAAAAGGTGTTAACCCAAGAGTGTTGCGTGAGTGTTTTAGTGTTAATGGTAATGTGCTGGCTGAAAGGACAGCTCTCTCCAGTGTTAAAATGTCAGGGTTGAGCGAACCAATCAGTGCCTTTCACACATCTGCGGTCCCCTGTGATATTCCTGCATCTCTGCCCTTAGCAAAAAAAATACACAAAATCATTAAAAGAGAGAGAGAGATCTTAGGTATATAAATGACAAGCTGGGGGGGCTTAAGAAAGAATTTATCCGGGTTAAAAAAGCCTTCTTGACAAATGATGTGATGGGATAAAGTGGCGCGTCTAAGATTTGTCATATCGAAAATTGAGCCTAAACCAAGAAGTATTGTTAAATGCAATTATAAATATACTTTTACATCATAACGATATTTTTGTGTCATTTTTACACAATGTTTTTCAAATGTCCGTGCCATTTAATTCATGCGCCCATTCAGTCTCATTTCTGTGTCCCCACCATCAGTTCATAACACACTACAGAAAACAGTAGCATACAGAAATGTATCACGTTTGAAGTGTATAAAGCCCCCGTATCAAAATTTAAGGCTCAAGTTAAAAGTGCCCACGCTTACTGTAGCCGAGATGATTTAATGGTTGAGTATTTAAGAATTATTCCTATTCTATCTGGAGACTTGAGGTGACATGATTCTAATACCCTTCAGTTTTTCAGGTCACATGGGCGTTTGAATGTTGCAGGCACTTGAGGGATCTCTCAAGACGCAACATAATTGACAGTGAAACGATGGTTTCAGGATTCAGAAATTATATGGCCTTGATCCTAGAATGACTATGAACGACTTTACAAAGTGAACTAACTCTTATTATGCTGTTTTTAAAGTGGAAGGCTTAATGATATGAGGCAGTCTTCATGTATTCATAACAGCTCATGTCTTGGGTTATACATTCATTTTACAGGCTGACTGTAGTGCGGTTAGGCAACTGATTCTGAGCCACTTACAGACACAATACAGTCATACACATACACATACGTACACATACTGATAAAATGTACAGCTTGAATGCGCTGCAAGTCACTTTTGAATGAAAGCGTCTGTCAAATGGGTAAACACACGCGATAAAGCTCTAGTGTTAAACGGATCAATCGTGACCTTTGTCTCTCTTCCAAACTTTAAGGAACCAGTCAACACCTCAACAATCATGTGTGTATCACCATTCCATTCAATATGAACATCATACTCGTCCTAGAACCAAACAAACTAATATCAACCTGTAGCATTAAGCCAATGTGTTATTGATCAGTGCTAAGTGGCTGGTTTTGTTTGCTTAGTTTCAACGCTCTCGAAATCATACCGGTTCCTTCTGCATTCACACAAGTGGAGAAGGTGATAATTCAAACCCTGACCCATCTCACCGTTTCCACAGAAACGCCGCGGGGTGAAATCAATTACACGTCCTTCTCAAATTAGCGTTAATCACACAGGCTTGTTTCAGTAACAGCCGTAATACAGCGAGGCCACCGCGGCCGCCTCAGCGCTACACAATAACGTGTTGAATGTGATCACAACACTTCAAACGAGAGAATTTAAATAAATCCCTTCTGGTTTAATTCATATAAATAAAAACACACTGGCAGGCTGTATTGTAGCAGTAGTTGCAGTATCGGCTCGGAATAAAGACGGATGAATTCCTGTGGTGCGTTTTAAAATTTACCTCAGGTAAAATTCTAGGTGAATGTAAAAACACGCTGAATGTTTTAGCGAGATATTTACATTTGTGTTCTGTAGGTGCATAATTCAAGGTGTGTTCAAGGTACATTATTACTTTTAAGCTATGTTTTATCAGATCCATCCCAAACATAGGAAACTCATACTAGTGAGAGACCAAAATATCAGTTAGACTCATTAACTGGACAATATTTGAGAATGTTACTGCACCTCTAGATGTTGCTTAAAAACGCAAAGTAAGTTAAATGGTGACATGATTTTAAACTGAAAAAGATTTTACATTAAATATTGTGACATTTAAAGTATAACATTTAGTTTCATCTGATTCTGTATTTTATTGAAATTGGTGTCCACCGGTATTGTACCGAAATTCGACTCTCAAATTCGAATTTTCACTCCCTTGCCTCTGTCACAGTTGTTTTCAAATTTGTTGGGCAGGTTGTAGTTTGTCCATCTTTGTCCAAACAAAGTGACTTTGCTAATACATGTACATCTGTGAACGTTTATTTGTCTGTTATTTTTGTGTTTTGGCCCACTCAGCCATGATTTGAATTAAATGTAGAATTAATTCAGAATACATATATTTATTCCATTATGTATTTATATTTAGTATCTACTGTATGAATCTCTATTATGCTTTTCTATATATCGACATCAGCCTTTGCAACCTACGAAGCAAGAATTTACGTTGTGTACATAAACTCCACGCACTGTTACACGTACCTCATTATGGGGTAAACCAGCAGCGCTAAAAATGGGGATCTTCTGTCCACGAGCGATGCTGTTCATGCCATCTATAGCGGAGATGCCCGTCTGGATCATCTCCTCGGGGTAGATACGACACTGAGGGTTGATGGGCTGACCTAAGAGGGGTCAAAGGTCAAATGGTGTACAGTGATCTCCCCTGAGCAGGATAATGCATCGAATCCGCCTAATTAAAACTTGCATCGCTAAGTGCAAAATGAAGGTCAAACAAATAAACATTTTCCTCAGGAAAAACTAATTTCTCAAGACAGACGATAAAGGCTTGTACTTTATAAGATGTTTTCTCATTTTGAGCACACAAGAACGCTAAACACTGTTTGGAGTATCGTGACCTTGAGGCCTGATCACCCTTTTATTTCATCCCCTCCTATCTGTTCGGCCCATTTAAACGTTGCCCTGAATCGCTATTGTACACCTTTAATAGCTCAAAAGATCACCTTTGCCATTTCAGCTTAGCAGAGATCAGGGTCGCCAGGTCATTAAATGGCTTAAAAAGGACACAAGAATCCTATTCACTGCAGGATGTAAGATTTCCAGGCAGTCTTTGACAGCTATATGCTGGAGATAAACAGTGCACACAAACGCCAAGAGAAAGAACGAATTAAACATGGGTGGTGGTCGCTAATTCGTAAAGTTTGGCCGATTATCTTAAAATATCTGTTTGATCCCGAATACAGTATAATCAATCCAGCATTTACAGGGTTAACAAGTCCACAGTATTGCTTGATCGTTAATGTGTCCTTCAAGAAGGCTTATTTTTCCAGCTTACACCAGGAGAGGTCTCTTCCTGCAAATAACGTTTATTGTGTGAATGTTATATAAAGGTTAAAAATAGACGTTTCTTACCCATGATGTCCAAGTAGTCCTCAGCTAGCACAGTAGGACCGCGGTCAATGGGTTTACCCGATCCATTAAAGACGCGCCCTAACATCACATAAAACAGGTTTCGTTTTGTATTAATTACACCTGTAAACGTCATAACTAATATAATTGTCATTTACAACATAAGTAATGCGTTCTAAATTACATAAAACAAAGAAACGTATCTAGAACTATCTAGAACTTCTATTTAGAACTTTTCGACGCTCTGTGGAACATTTCAAATTGCGTGTGATAAGATAGATCGTCAGGTTTTTACACACCAGTTAAGTTCATACCAGCTCAAGTACGTGATGTCATTCAAAGCAAAGGTGGACAAACTGAATACTAAGAAATGTATTCAAATTCAGCATTTTCAGATTTTTGGACTTTTTTTGGATTGTACATGTTCTTACCAAGCATGTCTTCAGAGACGGGTGTGCGGAGGATATCGCCGGTGAACTCGCAGGCGGTCTTCTTAGCATCAATTCCTGAGGTGCCTTCAAACACCTGATGGCCACAAAACATAAATGTATTTTTTTATACAAGTCCAGTTTTGACATGCTAAATTCTGCCAAAGTTCCTTTAAGGAAGTCTCTGCACTCAGTGGCCATCTTTGCAACACCTCCGGGCAGCTATGAGGGAAGACTGATATCTCTAAAACCACTGACTATAGTCAAAATAAAGCACTATATTTCTGACCAACTGACCAAACTGTATCATAAGTTCTTCTTCTTGAGCTCCAACTGCGCTACTAAAAAAAGCTTTCCAGATCGCTTCAGGTATTGCGCAAAAAGTCCCTCGCAACATTTTGTAGAGAGCTCCTTTTTAGCATTGCAGTTTCCTCCATTCATTGTAATAGAAGTGTTGTATCTTGTTAATTCTACAATCTTTGATTGTACGTGATTCATAGAGTCATTGTGACTATATTAAATGGGTCACTGCTAACAGATACTTTCGGTTTGTAAGTCAGCTTTGATTACCTGGACAACAGCTTTGCTGCCGATGACCTCCAGCACCTGACCGCTCCTCTTGGTGCCATCAGGTAAGGTCAGATGCACAATCTCTGCATAACGCGGAAACTGGAAGGTAAACAAGACAAGGATGAAGGTGAAACCTCTGTTTCTAACAACGTGCAATATATGCAGAAATGGAACTGAATAAAACTGCATGTGAATACAATTGAATGAATGACTTCATGCATATTTATGTACAAAATACAACAAATGGTACAACCAATATTGGTACATTTTAGAAAAAAACAAATTTTTTCAATTCACATAAAACTTTGAAATGTATAGTTCTCATGACTAACAATTTGGTCCACTGGGGTGTTACAAATAAAAAGCAAAATAACGAGGAAATGAGGGAGAAAGTGTCTTACTTTGACATTGTCCAAGATAACCAGTGGTCCATTTACACCTGATACAGTAGAGTAAGCTGAAGACAAGACAAACACACGTCAAACTTCCCAACAAACCTTTTACAGAATCTGTACTGGATATTTAAATAAATTTTAAAATAGTAAATTATTTAACAGTAATTTAATAGTAAATTATACACATTCAGTTTTAAATATTTGCATGAACACATGAGCCCACCCCCCCCCACTCACAAACACACACCTATCTAAATGGGGACATTCCATAAACATCTATTGTTTTTATATACAACTTGTTATAAACAACATAATCCTAACCCACAATTTTAACCGAAAACGTTCTGCATTTTTACTATTAAAAAATGCTGTTTACTAAATTTTAAATTTTACAGCGGTTTTACAAATGAGGACATCCCAAAAGGAGGTACGTCATGGTTAAGTAACCCCCCTCCACACACACACACACACACACACACACACACACACACACACACACACACTAGCTGTGACCAAAAAAGTGCATGGAATTTGCCACAAAAGCCCAATCACATGGAAATGAAGACTCTCTTTCTCTTGACACCTGTGCATCTAATTGTACACAGTGACCTTTACTGGAGCATTCTAAATGGCTTTCATAAATTTCCATGTCCAAATGTCACGGCTAGAAGAGCGCCACGGTTAGCACATTCAAGATGCTTTTTCTGCAGATGTCACGATGGAAGAAGACGTCTTCGCGGAGGATGAACCGTCTGTTCCGCGAGGGCCAATTACTTTGCTCAAACTATGGTCATTTATGAGGGATCCGGGTGAACCAAAAGTCTGATATATTTATAAACAATTACATTTATTTTAGGGAGAAAGGACGAGCTGTTTATTGGCTGATCGGGCCAGGCAGATGGGTTATTCTGGATTGGACTGGCCAAACTCTAGAGTAAGTTGAGCACAAATATGTTTCATATGGGTGAAATGTGACTACTGAATCACTGTACAACAGTCAGTCTTTATTCCAGGAACCGTCACCGTATGATTCAGAAGTTTAAAGATTAAGATTAGTGTGACCTGAAAATAGCAACGGAAAAACATCAGTTGGGTGGAAACAAAAAGTCAATGGTTGGAGCTGTGGCGCACGAGCACATCTGAGCAATATTGAGCTGTGATGCTCATCTGGATGAGACAGGTTCAGGTCCAACCATCTGTTCACCCATCACACTAATAAGGTCATCAATAAAATAAACGAAATTTTACAGTTTCTTAAGAAAATAACTTTGATGTTGGATGTGGACCTCTTTGGAACAGAATACTAAGTAAAATTGAAGGCCTAAGCTCGCCCACAATTACAGAACTTTTTTTCATGAGCTCTGTGATATTGCACACACATCTGAACACACACAACAGCTTGTTTATGGTCCAGGCTGCAGGTGCATGCTCAGGGTGGGCCATCATTAGGAGCTGAGGGTGGGGTTTCATACATTGGCCTTTTACTTTGCATGGGAAAACATTAGCCATCCTGTCACAGGAGCCAATTTGGTGTGTGTCCTTTCAAAAGAGAGAGAGAGAGAGAGAGAGAGGGAGGGAGGGAGAGAGAGAGGAGAGAGACCGCACGCTAGAAGCAGAAGAGTCAGCTTTGTCTGTTCTGGGTCAGTGTATGGGTTTTTGTGTGCACCGTCACACTGTGGTCCGATATCAAAGGCAGTAGGAAATGAGAATGGACTGGCTATAACGCCCAGCGCAGCAGCTCCACGCCGAGCAGACACTATGTCACTAATTAGTCTTCAGACTGCAGAATCATCTGTCTATGTGCTATGGCTGTTTCTCTCACACACACACACAGATGCACAGGCACAGACGCACAGGCACAGACGCACACATTTTGGCATATGTGTTTTATGAGGCCTCACTATTAAGCTTTTTAGTTTATGAGGACCTAGGAGGTGTCCCTGTGTACCATATTTACGTTGTATCACCATAGTCAATATACACTCATAAAACGTGTCCTCATAGAACACATATTTAAACCCACAAACACCTGCACATTCTGGCTTTCCACATTGGCTGAGGGGAAAGTGTAAAAAAACAGAAACATACTTCTATCCTTTTGTTTTTTCCTTTTTCAGATAAGGTTAAAATGTACCGCTTTTTATTCATCTTCTGAATGTGTTTTTATTTAAAACTACAGAAACAAAAGGAAGGAATGTGCTTAAATAAGTGTGTAAAATTCCGAGGGGCCCCAATGTATGAATAATGAATTCCTTTATGAGTATCGTGTGAGGAAAAACTGATTCAAATGCCTTGTGACAGTCTATTATTGAGCTGGAAGTATCACGGTAAATGAACAACAGAAAAGTTTACTCCTTTATTCCACTCTGCCTGTCCTGTGGATCTGTAAGTGAACAGAGACAAATGAGTCTTGCATTAACTAACAGTAATACATTAATATTGCCCGTTGGCTTTAAAGACCAGTCAACACTACTGTACTGCTGTCGAGGTGCGAGCCATTAAACTTAATTTTAATTAATTGTGCATGACTACACAGAAAACAAGATTGCTGGATTTGAAATTAAAAATCAGTAGTTACTGACAATGTGTTTTCCTCAATCGTAAAACAGTACTAACAATACTGTACGAATAAAATTAAGCGTCTTAAAATTGCACATTATTTAGATATCATGCAATCTTAATGTATTTCCAACGATTGGCAGCCTGCCACTTTAATTTATTAATCTTATTGGGGGACAAGTTTTTTATTCTAACCGTTCTGTTGACTACTGAGAGCATATCAAGAGAAAGACAGGACAGATTATATGTTCACTACAATTTTAAGTGCTATCTATCTAGTTGAGAAAAAAGAAATCATCTTAAAATGTTAAGCCATCATATTTCTCCAACTACGTCTAATAAAAAATAAAGAAACTTCACGAGGAAGATTTTAGCCGCGGAGGTGAAAAAATGCAGCCTTAGCTACCATTATCACAGCGCGCCGTAACGCGTCTTCCCTAAATAAATGATTAGTCTCATAATTGCCGTTATTACGGTGAAAGAAAAACAGTAGTCAAATCACCCCAACAATGAATATTCCCTTTCTCAAAACACACAAAAACAGACGCTTTCTGCAAATTCGCAAACACACTAAAAGGGCCGCTTTCTGCAAATTCCATCATTTTTCAAGACATTATGGCTTTTCCGTGGCTCTGTCCCTTTTGCTTCAGCCAGACAAATTGCAGTATGTGCCTCACAAGGAGGTGCTTATAAAATGGATTTAATAGCTACACTTACCCTACAAATTGCCCATATGTTTCAAAAGAGATACATATGTCTATTTACTGAGAGGTGATCATAATTACGAGGCTGGAAAATTGCGGCCATATAATTGTACATCAACCCCTTAAAAGTCTCTTGAACGAAACGCAAACTGCTAATGGACAACAGCGAGGAGCTGAAATCTTTAGTCAAACAAAGCTCATGTCATGCTCCGATATTGTGCACAACATTAGACGAACGCTAAATGAAGACACGCAAGCGCTAATCTGCTCCGTCGAAGCGAGGCGGCAAGACCTGGCGCCAATTTTTACTCCGAAGGCGAATGTAAATATTTGTCTCCATTGTACCTAAACACGCCATCATAAATGCAAAAAAACGGGTTGCGCCAACCTTGAATACATAACAGAAGAATCTGATTATAAATAAGCCAAAAAAAACACACACAAAAAACAGGGTGATGAAATAACCCCACCGAACCATGAGCCAATCACCTTCCAGCTCTGTGCTGAAGATGGCGACCCACTTCATCTCCGCACACAGAGGACTCAGTCCTTCATAAGAGGCCTTGTAAAATAAAGATTAAAAACTGGCTATACATTCACATGGTGTGAAGTAGCAACATTTCCCATTAAGCTTGAAAAACTTTCCCCACCCCTCCAGGGACACTTGAGTTTGAGTGCGCCGGTCCGAGGGCCAGGCATGCAACACCGGCGCGGGTCAACGCGAGGCCTGTGGAGCTGCCAGGCCCTATTGTGTGCCGAGATGTTAATTGGTTCTAATCCGGCGGTAGAAGCTGTTTTGGTAGCCTGACCCTGCGCCCTGAAGGACATCTTGGTGCGAAATACTAAAGGGCCCATTGAGGTGGTGCTGAAAGAAGGCACAGAGCATTCCAACACATTTCCATCTCTGCTGTTAAAAAGAAGTGCTGACGGGGCGGGGAGACGGTGGCGGGCGGGTGCAGGGGGGGATTGTGGGCCAGGCGTTTTGGGGCCGTCCGGTAGCGTCGTGCTACGGAACTGAATTAACGACAGAAAAGCACTGGCTGAGGTGCCAGGCTCCTCTCATTCACATACATCCTCAGCTCTTTTCTCTCTTTTTTTAAACTGTGCATCCACACAGTGGTTTCCCATAAGGCTGTAGAAAGGAGGGCGCTAATTGCCCCATGTTTGGGATCAGATGGACACAAATGCAACTGTCATTAAACAGACAAAAAAGGCTCACACAATTCACCTACTAAACTTACCCTGCGCGGTCTGCATATTATGATTTGGTAATGAACTCGGAGGCAGTGGATATCTTTGATGCCGTAACTGAAAAAGACTGATAAGACCAAAGAGCGCAAAAGGACGAAAAAACAGAGTCCTGTTTGAGTTGTCCGTATAACAGATAAGCCTTGACCCTATACGTATTAATGTTATAAAATTTAGACTGACTTACAACTGGTAGCTTTTCTTAAAATATCTCTCCTCTAATCTTAGCGCCTACAAGACCTTTAACAAACAGATACACAAAAAATGGATCAAACCAGCGCAAACTTCTGCCCAAAATAGAACGGACACCTGAAGCTATTGATCATAATCTTTGATGCTACCGAACGGGTTACAATGGCTAATCTGGTTGCAATCCGGTTGTCTTTGTAACTCACAATCATAATGCTGCGAGTCAGAAAAAGGATGAGTTGATACAAGGCCTCTACATTTTGAAGGAATCATGAATAGACTGTTTTAGGTGTATGAAGTGAGCAAATGCTCTCTGGCAGAACAAAATGAACCACCTGCCAAAAACACTGGAAATGTCGCAGCTATTCCGCGAATACAGACAATACAATTCCGACCTGTCGGCGCGCACGTAAAAATGGAATAAAACATACATTATGCGCCTTTGATGAAACACACATTAGCACATTTCAGTGAAAATAATTTGACAAATAAATTCATCATGACAATCATGACAATAATTACGCTAGCAATCCAGTAAAGACACGTAATAACAGTTAGATTCTAAACTCAACGTCACGTCTATTCAGAACACGCACAAGACCGGACAAGTGTGAAAATTCTAAGTGAGATACAATGAAACGGATTTTTGAAAAGAGAAACGTTGGATGACCTATAGACAGTCAGATGAAAGACAGTGAATTAGAGCTCACAGGGGACCTTGATGGTGTTCTCTTGGGCTTCAATGCTGACAGAGGGAATCCAATTATGGCACTGATAGTACATTGTGCTGCACACTCAAAAGGGCAGTTGTTCGATTTAAAAGCGGGCTATGCATGCATCAAAATACATTTTGTAAGATCCGAGCTGAAATGTATGATTAAATCATTCACGTAACAATATACATGGAAAACTATCATAAAACAAATTCCTCAAGCTCAGGATTTTATGCTTTGTGAATAACTTAAAAGTACTAGTTAACTAAATACGAACTAACATAAACTTTCAGATGTATCGACACAGTGTCACTGCGAACTAGAAACTTACTAGGAATTGAAAAGCAAAATAAAAAATGCGGAAAAAGGTTTAATAACTAAATGAGATCACAACTAAAATAAGATTAATTATAAAATGGATTAACATGATATAAGAAAATGCAGGATTACAAAGTAACGCTTCGTTTAATTTCCTAGCCAGTCACTTAAAGCTATGATGTTTGAAATATTACGACAACAATATTACGATGTAACAATATTACGACAGAACTAAATGTCAAGAGGGATAAGAAATTAACATGCTCTCACAAACTAGTAAAAAAATAAATATGCAACAAAAAAAATCTCAAAGCAAGTCATGCATGCAGCATACAGACGGTCTGATAAAGATGGACACTCTCTCACACACACACACACACACGCAATTGTGGCCGTTCATCTGTCCTAACAAAGACCTCCACAGTGATGACACCCCATCAAACAGGAATGCTTTTAACCCTGCAGGTAGAGGCAGAGGCTATAGCGCAGGACTCGCCACACGCATGCACTGATTGGGTCGTGTGTAATCAGACGACTGTGTGCGTGTACGGGGGGGAATGTGGGAAGAGCCGTAATCTGTGTGCGTTTCCTGGTGGGATACAGACTGAAGGGGTGACAGCTAAACCGAGACAGCTGGTTAACCCCGCTGCTTCTCCAGGAGAGGTGGCAAAGTGGTGCAGTTACAATAGATCGAAACAGCCGTAATGTTACTGCAACAGTTTTAGAGTGATTTGCGGGGACAGGCGTGTTTTCACCCGTAGGCTGCCTAGCAACAGATCTATAACAATAGTCCAAAGCGGGCCTCACTCTGACAAGCTAAGTTTACAATGTTTCTAATATCTCATATTTAGCTTGAGTTAATGCGCATGGTGTACTTTAGCTACTTCGACAAATTAGCTAAATATTAAAATATTATAATAAATATAAACATTTTATTCTACACATGAAAATTTGAATAAAAACAGACAGCGTATGCGACGCCAGGCACAGATAATCACAATTTCTGTGTACGCAGTAGACAGCGCAATAAAATATACGGAACTATTCAAAATACCATTTATCTCATTAATATTATATTTAACGTTATATGACACAAAACATTATATGATGCAAATACCGTGAGGTAAGCAATGCTAATTAGATCAAATAAAAGACATGGATGTTTTGATTAAAAAAAAAAATTTAATTCGTACCGCAAACGCACTATAACAAAGAACGAAGAAAAAAAACGTGTCTCGAATTGTAAAAACAAAAACAAGAATTTTGCGTTCTATATGGTCCGTGGCATGTATAATGAACAAGGTTTTTGCTTCTTTTCAATCTAAGCGGTACATAATTTGATATACTTGGATACTATTTTTGAATGTCGACTGTTCTATACTCGTCTTTCATTTACTTTTCTTTGATGGCAAGATGAAGTTGAACGCCCACCGAGGGCTTTTCTCTTTCACTGTCACGACAATTGATTAATTACAGGCGGACAAAAGGATTAGCAACAGGAAACAGTAGATAAAATAAAGGAGGGCTGTGACATCTGAAAGATTTGTTTATAACCATGTCATTACGGGTAATTGTTTCCTCACAGAAATACCATTACCGTGCTGAATGTCTTTTCAGCACATTTAAACGTCTATTCAGCATTAAAACAAAGCGAAAAGACAGTCTGGGTTAATTGCTTTTGTTGCAAATGACGTGATTAAGACAAAAAGGCCTCTGCTTTCACAGAAAAGATGAATACACTGTACTTTACTTTTGTTTGTTTGTTTCCTCAGGCATCTTGGAAATTTGACTGGGCACGAGTGCGCTAACAAACGACTTTAACGCACCAGCAAATGACAAAGTGTTGGGAATTTTGTGTTGGGGCCCAATAGAAAAATAAGTTAAGAAAACATAATAATTAAATACGTGCATTTTTAACATACCAAATATTTCACACAAAAAGTTACAATTAAAATACTTTTCAGTAGGTTTAATACTTTTCTGACATCTGAATGGCCTTAAAACATTGTTTATTTTTATTTTTCAACGTAATAATTAAAAGTTTCAAACACAAAGGCACAGAGGTCCTTGCGCAATGTTGTTCAGCACTTTTTTTAAGAACAAAGCAGGACCAATCAGAGTCCTCGCTGACACATTTGGCCTCTCGACTGTGATGGAGCTGCAAGGATTCATGGGTACAGATCAGTGTGTTTGCCTTCCCATCAGTCTTCATTGCCTTCAATCACAGCCTACTATCAGCATGCACTCCGGCACTGATGAGGCGCAAAATGGTGCTGCTATCTGGCATGCCTACATTAGAGGCTCTTTTTTTAACAGTATGCCGAGGGGCGTTTCAAATCGGGGGTCGTTACGCATGCAGCTTTTTTCATGCAGGCTTTTTAGAAGGAAAGGCTTCAAGTCCTCCATTAAGTCATTTATTTTCTTCCTGGTTTGCTAAGAGGCTTTTAGCCCGAGCTTTCCTTTGACACTTTCAGGATAAAAAAAGAGAAAACGCGTTACCTGGCCTTCTCTGTGGGACAGTGTGTTTTCTGGTCTAAATTAATGAGATTTACAGTGAATACCGTCAATAATACACGTGAGGAGAAAGGCAGAGAGAAAGACGCCAGACGAGTGGTAATTTTAGCAAGGTTCTCCATTAAGGAGGTAAACAAAATTAACTACTCAAGTGCTGAAGCATCAGATGCAAGAGTCAAATTATGCCATCGAAGAGCCGCTGGTGGAACATTATGGCAGGGAGATGCAGTCTCACGTTTCAGCTGGTTGAATGTAGGATTTTTAGAAGTTTTCTACATGGATGGCATGAAATAGGCTTTCACTTACAAGGAAAGAAAATGTTGGCTGATCATATCCGTACTGTCTCACATTGATGTTTGAATTATACATTTACATTTATGCATTTGGCATATGCTTTTATCCAAAGTGACTTACAGTACATTTAAGGTATACAATTTGTCCCTGGATCATTTGTTCCCTGGGTATCAAACCCACAACCTCTACCAATTGAGCTACAGGAACGGCTACTGGGAGGAGCTACAGCAGCTACAGGTTTTGATTTGGTTAGGATGCTTACTTCCTCATAAATACAAGCACTTCCTCGACAATCTCACCAAGACTATGACAACACTTACAAACCAGTAAATCACTAAGTGAACAACTGCAGTAATACAGGAAAATACACCATTTTGCAATCAGCATTGTTCCAAAGGCCCAGTTCCTTACTGGATTTTACTTGCAATCACCAGAGTGTACAAAACTTCCTAAACAATAAATATTTCAATATAATCAAACGCAACAGGCAAATCAGGTGACAATTTTAACACAGCCCTGTAAAATGTCTACAGGAAAGGCTTCAAAGTACATTTAAAACACACAAATATCAGATTATTTAAAGTAAAATCTTTCTCTGTTAAAAGTATCCACGTGATCACATGATTTTAGTGTGAAGCTGAAAGTTCCACATTATTCATCAACTCAGCTGCGTGTCACGTGATTATGTCACATGAGAGGGATCATCGCTCCATCTGTCTCTCTCTGTATTATCCATAGAAGACGGAAACCATAAAAACGTCCATTTTAATTACTAAATGCAGACCTAAAATCTATACGCAATGTACGTTTATTTGATAATATCAGCTGCAATACTGTTAATCGTCTTAAGGAAATCCAATGAACCCGTAAAAGACAAGACACATAACACTCATTGCTTTTGACGCCTTAAATAAATACCTATCTCGTTAAGCCTGTGTCTCACACATAATGTTTACTGCACTTTTAGAGTAATATTTAAAACCGATCAGGTCGGATAAATCAATCGGCCATTAAATAATCACACTTAGCTCTGCTCGGCTAGCTAGCTAGCTAGCTAGCTTGTTAACACCTGCTGAGACCTTCAAAAGACATCGAAGTTCTTTTGCTTTCTTATTAAAATTAAAATAAATAATACATTAACATGAAGTATTTACACAATGACCTTTCAAAAATGTGTACAAAGACTTAATGCGATTTGACTTTATATGAAAGCTCGGCCACCGTTAGCATTAGCTAGTACTGTACTTTATTGACCCACAGCTGATAGGGCAAACTGTACATCAGCGTCGTTTAACTTCACGTCACATAGTAAATGCGGATTACCTCGCATTACAGTAAATGAAATGACAGCTGCGATGCTGCTGTTAGCTTTATGAATGAAAAGTAAATGACACTCACTCAGTCTGGGTTGGGAAATGTAGTTTCTGACCACCGCCTGCGCGTGCTGCCGTGCCGCTGCTTCAGGGCCGTTCAGATCCACAGGACGGTTTGCTACTAATGTAGACATTGTTGTTATTTTTGCACTTATTCAATTCGAGTGACTGCGTGTAAACAGATCAGCAATGAGAGCGGATGAACAGATGGAGTCATATGACACAGCGGTCAGGAAGTAGCAGGCGCGCACGCACACGTAATTAGACGTGCGCGCACCCGGTCAGTGAGCGTGTCATTCGTGAGCGTGGGTATGAAGTAATCAGCTGATCTGCTTTATGAAATAGCGGAACAGGCGATATAGGGCTGTTCTGTTTTAAACTGACTTAAAATGTTCTTGAAGGAATAGCTCACCCCACACATTGAATTATGCGATTATGTATTCATTATAAATACAGCATATGGATTTGAAAAAATCATGAGGGTGAAAAAGATATAATTGAAATTTTGGGGGGCCTTGGTCCTATCCAGCAATCACTTTTTTGTGGAAAGCGCCTACACTATATTCATAAAACAGCTGCGATCTCATGTTGTGACTCACAGGTGCAGAAATGGGACATTATGAGTCTTTTTTGGCACTCTCATTTATCAAAAGCTGTTTCAGTTTTAAAAAGCACTTAAAAACATTTTTGCTAATAAAACCAATTTAGTTGAAGATATGAAATCCAATTACTAAAAGTACTCCTCGATAGTAGAAATGCTGTTTATAATAACACACTGCAGCCAAATTTTGACTTTGACAAATGCATGGTGGCAGTTTTGCACATTCACACGTACCATAAGTTAAGTTTACATCTTAGAAATGTATCAAATATATCCAATACTGAGGTCTATTTTTATATTGTACCAAAAAGCTCTTGTAGGAGTGGGGACATGATTTCATGGAAATGGCATGTCCTATACTTATATATATTAACCTAGTATATATTATACATTACTAAAAACATGATCTGTGGTTAACTGCTCTCACTAAAAGAACAAACCACAATCACACTTGGAATTTATCATCTAAGTATGATAAAAGTCTATTTGGAAGAGTTGATCAAGG